>PVLC010004216.1:8156-87560 GCA_004027655.1 Graphiurus murinus
AGGAGAGGAGAGGAGAGGAGAGGAGAGGAGAGGAGAGGAGAGGAGAGGAGAGGAGAGGAGAGGAGAGGAGAGGAGAGGAGAGAGAACGCAAAGATATACCCAAGGGCTGAGTTTGTACTTTCTCCAGAGCTCCCTATTTCCTAGTTACACACTCTGCTTCAGACCTGGTGACCAGCTTCAGGAATGACCATTATTAGGCAGGGTCTAGAGGAAGTTACAGTTGCTAAAGAGGTTGCTCCTAGGTGGGTGTTTTCCCATTTTGACAGCACCGCAAACAACATGGAATCCAATGTAGAATCTGAAGTTTCTTTATCCATCTGTTCCTAATTAAAAATAATGCCAAAGACCATATGGTCCTGGAACTATCAGGGAAGAAAATGAATGGAAAGGAGTATTCTAAGTACAGATCTAAGTAATATTGTTTTCAATAAGTGGCTGACAAATTCTCCTAAAGGGAAGGATAACCTCAAACCAGCACTACCTAGAGCCTATATGACACAGCAATTTCATTCCTTTGTATATTTTCATGATATTTCTTGACACCTGACATAAATATCGTGCCTTGGAGACTCACCTGCTGGCGTACTATCAGGCTTTCTCTGAATAAACACCTAGCAAGTGTATAAGGATGATGCATGGCTATATTATCTTATTTTCTGTGTCCTTAATGCTCTGGTATTTTGGGGCCTTGGAAATCTATGGAACAGCTGCTCTGAAGGTCAACCAATGTTTAGGAATAACAAACAACTTGTGTGCTTCTACAACCTTTGATAAGCGAATCAACTTATGCAGAATCCATACCCTTCATCTGTCTCCTTTAATCAGACTCTATGGTCAAGGAACAGCTCTCGGCCCTCATCACTATAGGGCCAGGCGCTAGATAGCTGGAGATCACCCCTACAGCCCAGGAACCAAGAAATCATACCAACTATTTAACCCTAAGTGACTACCACTTGCTTCCCTTGCTTGGCTCATTGCTTCCCAGTGGAAAAAAATTGCATTTACTCCTCTGCCCACCCATAGTTCTCTTTTTTTCTCTCTGCTGTTGATCTCTTCTTTATATTACCTTTGTGGTCCTTGGTGGTGTGTGTGTGCTTTGTGTTTCTAGGGTGCTCTTGCTATAATAACAATCTCTTCCTTCATGGGAACCCTTTTTGTGCCTGTATACCTTACTAAATTTCCTCAGAATAAATGATGGTACATTTTTAGAGTAGCAGGATTTTGAAAAAACAGATAAACAGGCCCAAATACACAGAACTTATAGAGAGATAGTGGCTAAATAGACATTCCTGGAGAGACCGTGAAATTTTTTTTATTATTATTTATTTTGAAACAGGGTCTTACTATGTTGTGGTGTTCCTCACTAGGTAGCTGAGGCTGGCCACAAACCTGGATCCTCTGGTCTCAGCCTCCCAAATGCTGGAATTACAAGCGTGCACCACCACACCCGGCTGACTGTGGAATATTTTTAAAACTCTATTATTTTTCTTTTTGTTCATCTATCTCAATTATAAAATACTAATTCAGCAGCAGTATATTCATACTCTAATTATTGATGACTACGTAGAAAATGCCACTCTAGATCCAGTGGAGAATATAAAGCATGAGGCAGATTTTGTCTAACAAAAAGACTGAATTTAAAGTCTCAGAGAACAGAATGCAAGTATGTATAATTTATGAGCAATGTCCTGCGCAAAAATCACCAACACAGGAAGTTTTTACTGACACTCATAACTACAAAGCATTTCCATCTTTATCTAATCTGCCAGAGTACTTTAAGCATACCTCTTTATGACATTTATGAACCTTTTATCTACTGCTAAACCCACTAGTATGCAGGCCTTATGGCATCCATAGAGCACACAAAGTTCTTACAGGGCCAGGAGACAATGTGGTGCGCTGAAAGATGCACATAAATCCAGGTAAGAATGACGGCTCAACTACTCGCTAGCTCTGTAGCATGGAGTAAATTACTGAATCATGTTCGTCCTCCATTTCCTTCTTGGTTAAATGGGGGAAAATAATATATCCTTCAATAGACTGCTGGAAAGATTAAATGAGAAAACACATGTAAAATGCATGAGATAGGTGGGTGCTCAATAATCCTTTGATTTCTTTTTTTCCCTTTCTAGGAATCTCAGATAGCCATGAATTGAACAATTTGCGTATTATACCCCTTCCATAGAGTTTATCACAGAAAGTCTTTTTTTTTTTTTTTTTTTTGCAGTACTGGGGATTGAATTCAGGGGCATTCTACCTCCAAGCTACACCCCTAGCCCTACTTTTTATTCTTTATTTTGAAACAGGGTCTCACTAAGTTGCGGAATGCCTCACTAGGTAGCTGAGGCTGACCACAAACCGGGATCCTCTAGTCTCAGCCTCTCAAATGCTGGGATTACAAGCATGTGCCACCACGCCTGGCGAAAGTCATCATTTTAAATACACACACACACACTATATATATATTGTAAATTTATATATATATATAATTTATAAACTTAAATTTATATATTTATAATTTATAACTTTATATATATAAATTTACAAACATCTGTCCATTTATAAGCAGAGATGGAGGGCATTGAACTAATTTTATAATATAGTTCTGCAATTACTAAATTCTTTATAAAAAAGCTGATAATAAATATATAAGTGAAATATGAGCAACGGTGTATGCTGATACACTATGCAATGTCTGTATGCCTTAGATGGTATCTGATCCATATTCTTCTTTCAAAATTGCAAATAAATATTGAAATGAAAATACTCAAATCAATAGTCACCCAATTAATAAGTAACAGAATTAAGAAGGAAACCCATGGCTGATGTATGCCAGGCCAATTGTTTGACTGCAAGTCACAATCACATACTGGTCCAGGATGCTCAGGAAAAACTCTCTGGCATCACCCCGACACCAGTGCTCATTGTCTTTTGGTTACTAGTGATTTTATTACAATTGTTTCACACCTGTATGAGTCCCAAAAGATGCCTGTGTCTAAGTGATTGCATAAACCTTATTCTTGAGTAAAACAGAACTTTCTGTTCTCCCATAAAGATTTGGGCTGGGAAATACAGGAATGATAGTAACATCTTTAACTTGTCCTCAATTTTCCAAGACTGTTCTTTGCATTTTTAATACGCCTTCCCTCTTCCACATTTCACCTTTGCATCATTAACTACCATCATGTTTCTAAACCTGATCTCAGCACTTTGCACAACTCTGCTTCTCTTTACTCAATTCTGAGTTCAAATGTCACTAATTCCAAGATGCCCTTCCATGGCACAGAAATGGTATCTCCTATCCTTCTGTTTTACTGAGTTATCCAATTTTATAAATTTTAGCATATTTTTGAGTCCATTACTTTATTTACATATTTAGTTTTTGCTTTCTCACACAAAAATTTAAGGTCTATATTGGCCAATACCCATGTACACTAATGAATCACCAGTTCTGAGAAGAGTTCCTAGGGGAACATATATACTCATGTGCACACACACACACACACACACACACACACACACACACATCCAATGGAATAATACAGTTTGGAGTCAAGTGAGTGGTAGCTGATGGGAGGGTTTGTGTTTATTTCGCCTTTTAATTACACCATCATTCACACAAGAGTGTTGCAGCAAGGGCTCTGTAAAATACATTAAAAAAAGTTTGCCTATCAAAAATGTCTGTTAAAACATAAGAAAGCATACAATTGTAGGAGAAAATTAGAAATTTCCCATGAGTAGAATTTCTTAATGAAATAATTTGATGGCTAGACTATTTCTTTCATATTTTACCTTGCTTTAGCTTCTTAAAGATTCATAAAATCTGGGAAAACTTATCAATTTTTGAAAATGACACCTACTTCCAAAAGTTTTCATGAAAACTATAGTTAGCCATTGTTTTTTTGTTTTTGGTGTTGTTGTTTTGTTTTGCTTTTCCAAATGCTCTAGTAGAGCTTGCATTACATCTCAATTTGCACTTCTGTCTGCATTAGTAAGTCTGTCCTAGGTGATAGTGACACTGACAGTCATCAGCACAATTAGGGTACAGGTACATTACCAGGGTGCGTAGCAGTGCTAATAAATGGAGTGAGATTTGAACTCAGGTTTAAGATATGAAAGGCTCTATGCTTCTCCATGTGAGGTTGACATTGACTCCCAGTGACAGAAGAATACAATCATTCATAAAACCTTTTTTGCCACTCTATACTTGAAGTTGGAAAAAATCACATTTCAGTATTTTAAATAATAAATAACAGGCTGATGAACATACTTTACTTGAATATAAAATGAGTGTTATTTTATTACTAGTACTTATCATTTACACTGTCTAATTCAATAAGCACGTCTCACATTTATTCCTTATAGCTCTGCATAATATTTTATGTTATAATTATAACTTAATCATAATTCAGGCTTATTAAAAACTGACAAGCCCAGATTGTTGATACGGTTAGTTTTCCCCCTACTTATTTCAAACTTGTCTTTTTTCCACTTACAGCAATATTTAATCTACTTCCTTAGCAAGAAATCACAGTCTGTTCACTTGTGGACAAAAACAAATACGCAAATGAATCAATGCCATGCTTCCTAAAGTGCCAGTCTCTGATCACAGATTGGACAGTTGAGCATAACCACAGCCTGCGAGGAAATAACTTCTCTCGCTCACAGATGCACTTCCCTGGAGCACAGAGTTCTGATCCTCTAAGGCCAGACATGAGTTAACACTCCTTAGTTCACTTTTTGTCAATTCATGCAAACACATCTTTTATAGGAATAAAACAGATGGCACTGGATGGTAGAAGCATTCATACAGAATCCCCAAGTACCTAAATGTGTTATTCTTGTGTAGACCCTTCATTCTGTAAAAAGTCTGTGGACTGGGGAGGGTGGAAGATAGAGGTCAGCATGTAGCAACTTAGACCCTGTTTCAAAATAAAAAAAATAAAAAGGTTTGAGTGTGTAGCTCAGAGGTAGAATGTCCCTGGATCAAATTCCAGTAACACACACACACACACAGTCCAAGGTGTGTCATCTGTACCTTTCTTGTGATATCTTCCTATTCTGCCTGACCTTATGATTATACGTGCGTAGTAGTGAATGTGAAATGTTGGATTTGAACTATAGCAGCTCTTCCAAATGTTGTCTGTATGACCTTAGGCTAGAGAAGTTAATGTTGAACCTCAGTATTCTTCCATAGAAGTTAGAGTTGCTATGTGAGCTAAAAGTATTGATAGCTTTTGTATTTATATCTGGAAAATAATAACTACTTCTCACCTTATCCACTATCATGCACATTAATTGAAGAATGACATTGTGGCATCTTTATCATTATCTTTGAGCCTCTCACAATTACTGCAAAGGCAGAAGAAAGTTGATTACAATTTCAAAGAGACTCAAATAGAATGCACTCAGTTACTCTGCTTGGAATAACTCATCACAGCACTGCAGCCTCAACCTCTCTTTTAACAAAATTAGCCATTTTTCAAAAAGCTGCACAAAATATGTCTCTATCCATGTGTTTCTCTTCTATCTAATTGCAGGGCACTTTGAAAAAAGTAGCATGTTTCTTTGTCATGTATACATATAAATGCATTTTTATTAATCTCATTATGAAGTATAATTACAATGCAACAATAAAATACTTTAAAGAAATAATCCCAATTTCTTTTAAACTTGAATATACATTTGATTCCTAAATTTATCTTTCTGTACCATTTAATCTCTGTGCAGTGAAATAAATATCCTGCCTTTTGTTCTTACCTGGATACCCCCATGGTGAAGGATAGCACCCTGGAATGAACTCCTCTCCTGTTTCAGTTTGTGCATTACTAAATGTCCCACTAGCTTCATGGATGTTCAATATTGTAACATCAAAGAAGATGTGGTGCAACAAAATAACCCTTGACTTATCCCATGTTTAATAAGTTGTTTATATATGACAGGCAAGTGTATAAAATAACCACCGAGGACACAGATGATCAGTTCCAGCACATGGTGTATTCCTCTCTTCTCTCAGGTAGATGCGATAAGAGACTGATCCCCACAAAGTCATTATGGTTTGAGACAGGCTGTGGCTGGGATGGACTTGCATTTTCAATCAGGTTCAGATAATTTCTTGTTCATTTTTATTCCTCAAGTGATATCCTCTCAAATTTTCATTAACAGTTTGGCCAAACTCTGCATACGGAGCTTAAGCTTTCTGCCCTATGGAATTTGTACGCTAGCCCTTCAGCCAGCAGCCCAACAATTTCAAAATCTCACAAATAGCTGAAGAGGGAGACTAGTTATGTTTATATCAAACCTCTTTGTTCTTTCAAGCATCATACATGTGCTAGAAACTACAGTCTGCCTTTCTGGCTCAGGTTCCTAGCCTCCTGTATCACTAAATAACTCGCTGCCGTCTTATTAGAAGAATTTAGACTTGCATTAAGGATTCCTTAGTATCTAATCTGTCTCAATAACCATCAATAATTGCCCAGGGCACTCTGGTTTCTCTTTTCCCCAGTAGTATTACCCAGCATAGATCAAGTCTGATTCCCAATTTGAGATCCACATAGATAAATGGCCCTATGGAAAAATGGCTAAAGAAAGCCAGCTTACTTAGGAAGGGTTTTCCCTGTTTTTGTTGTGGTTTTCTTTTATTCCTTTTTTTTCTGGTATTGAGGGTTGAACCCAAGGGCATTCTACCTTTGGTTTATACCCTCCCAAATAAATATTTAAAATAATAAATATTTTATGTTTATTTAAATAAAAGTCAATATTTTAATTAATTTATTTTTATCTTGAAACAGAGTCTTATCAAATTCCTCAGGGTCTTGCTAAATTGATGAGTGGGCGTTGGACTTGCAGTCCTGGGGTACTAGCCTTCCAAGTACTGGGTTACAGGTATGTGTCATCCACCTAGCTTTGTCTTTTTTTTTTTTAAATTTCTTATTTTTAAATAGATTTAGGCTTACAAAAGAGTTTCAAATAAGTAAAGACAAATTTGATTTTTATTTACTCTTCATTTTTTTCCTAGGTTAAAAATTATAAAAGATAGTATTGGGGCACTTAGAAAAAGATAAATATGGAAAGTTTGTTTGTGTGTGTGTGTGGTATTGGGGATTGAACCCAGGAGTATTCTACCTCTGAGCTACACCCCCTATCCTATTTTTTATTCTTTATTTTGAAACAGGGTCTCACTAAGTTGCAGAGGACTTCACTAAGTAGCTGAAAGTGGCTGTGAATCTGGATCCTCCTGTCTCAGCCCCTGCCAAGTACTGGGGTTACAAGCATGTGCCACCACACCCTGCTGAGAAAGTATTTTATATAACAAAATAATATCATCATTGTAATTACATAACTATATATGTCTTATACATGACACATGTTGCATTTGTGTAGAGAATTGTCTGTATTTTAGGAAACAAGATGGATAAACCTGGCCAAGAAGTGCCCTGATGGCAGCACAACTCAAACTCTTCAGTGAGAAGTTGCACAACATGTTTTCGAAAGAGTCACAAATATAGTACCAATATTTCCCATATACTCATCAAAGTATATACAACCATACAATTATAATAAAATTTTAAAAAAAGTTACTATAGTACTATAACAAGAATGTAGATTTTTATTTCTCGAGTTTTTTTTTTAATTGTTACATTGTAATCATACATCTTAATGAGATAAACGCTGGTAGAGGCATACATGCACAGAGCTCTCATTTATCCCTTCCCCAATTCTGCCCCATTCCTTCCCCCTCCCTCCTTCTCATGTCCAGTTTAGTGGTTGGCTGGAATATGTTTGTGAAAGTACATCATGTGCATTAGGGTGATTATTTCTCTCCTCTTCCCCATCACCTTCAATTAGGTCTCCTTCATGGCTCATCTAAGGTTTCTCCTTCTTCATCTAGAGTTCCTCCTATGACTCACTTTCTCCCTAGCTTCCCCATATTAGGGAGAGCATCCAATTTTTTACTTTTTGTGACTGACTAATTTCACTTAGCATAATGTTTTCCAGTTCCATCCATTTCCCTGCAAATGACATGACTTTTCTCAAGTTTTCTACTAATGTTCTTTTTGTGACAGAATTCAATCCTGGGCAGCAACTCCATGAATTTATGTCATGATTTTTTAGTCTCCCCAATTGGTAACAATTTCTCAGATTTTTTGTTTTTGTCTTTCATATCTTTGCTAATTTTAGAGTAGTGGCCAGGTATTTTATAGGGAGTCCCCCAAAGAGACACATTTTATTGGATTTCTTCATGGCTTTCATATGGTTTGTCTGGGATATGGGACCAGAGGAAGAATATCAGAGAGAAGTATTCTCATCACTTTAAACGAGAGGGAAGGGGTGGGGCACAAGCCCAACTTGACTTGTTTCTGGTGACATCTACCTTGGTCATCTGTGAAGGTCTCGTAAGTTGAGGTGGAGACAGGGAATACAAATGTCACATTCTAACCTGTGAATACATAGTTAAGTCTTTTAGAGCCTATAGTTAGTTTCCTAACATCTATCTATCTTTCATAATAAATGTGAGCTGCACTGGCAGGTCTCACTCGAATCCAGCACCCTAAAGTTCACACTACTTTCACCTTTCTTTTATTTGAAATCTCTCACTCTAACAGGGAGAAACTAAATCTGTACCCCTGTAAAAAACAAATTCACTAACTAGGGAGGAAAACATTTTGCAATATGACTGGTCAGCCCTTTCCCTTCCTTCTCCTTCAACAGGATTACACTAGGCATTGGTAACATAATACAGCCATTTATCCTGGTTTGTTTTCCAACTTTCTCCCAAAGTCTCAGTCGATTTTTGGTTTACTTCAGTAAGAAAAAAATCAAATTGTGTGCGTGTGTGTGTGTGTGTGTGTGTGTGTGCACATATGTGTTTGTGAAAAGTGTTAGGTAGCCTCTGTGACAGCCCAAGATCCCACCTCATGGCATGTACACAATGACTAGTCTCCTGTCCTGAGTGTGAGCTGACTTTATCCACTCAATCCTAACCAACAGTTAGTAGACAGATGGGGTGTAACTTCTGAGACCAGTTTATATGCCTGTGGACTCCAACCTGGTGTCCTTTCTTAACCGTTCCCTCCCAAAGTCCTCACTCTACGGGAAACCAATTCTCACATTGTGAGTAGCCTCACGGAGGGACTCACGTGGCAAGCAACTGATACACTCAGCAGAGAGTCATAGAGGACCTGAGGCCTCCTGAAGACAAGTCAAGAGTGAGTTTAACAATTGTACCCTTGGCCCCACTCCATTCCAACAAATCACCTGCATTTTTAAATATCAGGAAATAGCTGAACAAAATGCTGTGTCATCACTGACTTAAGACCAGTTACTGTTATCGTGAGCTCATATTTAGGTGCTATGGAATGTAGGAAGGTATGCAAAATGCTTATCATATGTTCAGATAGTATTGATTATCCATAAGTGGTAGAAAATATTACTAATTTATTTTACAAATTCAATAAGTGCATGCTTATATTCCAAACACTATGATAAGCCTGCTGATACAGCACCAGAAATGTAATGGGAACAGGATAGTCAATCCACCATTGATAGACCAAAGCAAACAGAGTTATGTTCAACTAGCTGACAGATACTGAGAAAGGAGCGAGTTTTGTCACAAATGGACTTGGGAATTATTTTTATTTAATGGTGCTATTTTCAGAGAAGGTTTCTTCTCTCTCTCTGAGATATTGAGACATGGCTTACGGTAAGAGGTAGAAAGATAGAGGAGACAAGGACCCCATTTGCTCAGAGCCCACAGATTACACAAGGACACAGGAGGACTCTACAACTAGGAATTTGGATAGTAAAATGATCACAAATAGTCAGAGATTGAAACATGAAGAACTGTAGATCAAAGTTTTTGAATTGCTAATGATAAACTTGGGATAATTCCTATCTGAAGTTAAGAAACCAAGGGCTATTTCTTTTTTATTATTCAACCAAGGGTTATTTCCTTTTTATTATTCAACATGAAAAATAAAATGTTCAATTAGATTATTTTGAAAGAAGACTACATATGTTTACATTTTTTTTACTTAAAATGCCTTATTTTGAAATACCGTTTTTGCTACTTAAAGTGGAAAATTTTAACTACTTTGAAAATATATATATATATATATATATTTATTTATAATGTGAAAATACATTTCTGAGAATTTTTTTTTTGTCTCATAGAAACTGACTTACTTGGATTTCCTAGTATCATCCATTTAGGGGGAAAAATTTCAGTCCTAAACAAGCTAGAAAACTTGCTCATTCCACTTCCCATGAATTGTTGGTTAAATTTAGAGAATTCTAAGTAAGAAATTGTATGCATTATAAAATAAAATGCTATGGAGATATTCTGTCTAGCTGGGGAAACTATGTCTACCATAAGTCTGTTTTTAACTTCAAGACTTGTGGAGTAGATAAACTCTCAGACCAGAACAAAATCTCATTGTACACTGCATTACCAAACCATTCTGAAAAATTGGAGAATTCCCTAGAGAACATCTCTGTGGTGGAGAAATGAGAGTTCTTGAACCTTTCACTATTCACCATCAGTTGAACTTCTGTTAAGAACATTCCATTTGTGTTAATATGACACTATCTACTTAGGAGAGGCACTGTTTAGACATAGTTCAGCTAATAATTTTATCCTTCATTTTTATTTGCATTAGTACTGATGTGCCTCCAAACAGCATGCATCAGATAACTGTTTTTATAAATAAAGAATGAACAACAGATCAGAAATACTTAAAAACAAAAAATGATCAATAGATGAAACATTTAAATGTATTCCATGGGTTGCTAAGTTACTATGGCTAATTTTACTTTATCCTAAAAATATCTGGATTACTAGCCTAAGAAATGTATGCCATCCTGATTATTTTTAAATTATTATTAATTGTACAAATTCATGTGATATATAAGTATATATATACATATATACAGTGTATAATAATCAAATCATTATTTCCATCTCTTTAAGCATTAAAGTTTTTATTTACATGTAATAATTTTACATATCTATTGTGTCCCATTTGAAAGAAAAATATCATTTGCAAGGTATGCAAAAATTCTGTATATAAAATTTCTAATATTCCTAAGATGGGTAGCTTCACATATGTTAATAATCTATAGGCAAATCAGATACTATAGGTAATATGATTACAATTATGCCAACTGGTTAAAGGGGTGTGCTAATTAGGCCAATAACAGAGCATGAATAGTAGAGCATCCTTTCGATGTTTAATAGCTTAAGACTCCACTCCTTGGTCTGCTGTCTTAGTGTACATTCATTATTCACACTCTAACCAACTAATTTTATTTATATTTTCTCATTGTGATTCTGAGAAAGGCTATAGGATGGGAATTCCATCTTTGCTGTGTATCAGCCAAGTGGCCTTAGATAAATGAGCATTAGATAAATGAAAACGAAATAGAAAATAAGTGTAATTTGAAGCTTTCTCCTGGGGTTCAACAAATACC
Source organism: Graphiurus murinus (assembly GCA_004027655.1). Taxonomy (NCBI): domain Eukaryota; kingdom Metazoa; phylum Chordata; class Mammalia; order Rodentia; family Gliridae; genus Graphiurus; species Graphiurus murinus. Next base: position 19,626 of record PVLC010004216.1, read on the forward strand.
ACTCATTTTCAAATAACCTTTATGATTTCAGGTTTATTTTAATCATATAAAAAGATAAGTAGGGAAATTAAAGGCTGAAGACTTTTATGATTGTGTTTTCAATTCTGATTTCTAATGAAGATTCTCACTGCATTCATATTTCATCATTTTAAAATAAGTGTTACATATTTTAAATTACAAACTAAATGCACATTAAAATTTATTTTGTGTGATAATGTCTTGATTCCTGGCATATATTAAACACTTCTTATACTGGATTTCTTCTTTTTGCCCACCACTCTTCCTTCTCTCTGACCCTTCTGTTAACTTCCCTTGTTCCTTTTTCCTTCTTGTCATTGACTATGTTCTCTGTGTCATGGAGGGTCTAAAAGTGAACAGAAGTGGATCCTGTGCTGAAGGAACTACTTGTCTAATTTTGTTTTTGAAACATGTACTGATCAATTTATACCACTGAGGAAAATGAACTGAAGATATATGAATACATTATACAGCGATTACGGGATGTGATAGCTATGTCCAAAGGCTGAAATAGGAAGAGTTTTAATAGGGTATGAATTCCATGGTCAGGAAAGGATCAACTGCCAGGTGACACCTTCTCGCTTGCTCTCTCATCTTGCCAGTGCAGGGTCAATGGCTTTGAGTGGCCCTGGGGTCCCAAAGGTGGCATTTTGAAGAAACCCACCCTCTTTGATGACGTGATCTCAGTGTACGTGTCTGCTACAGTACTGGCCCAGAAGCCTTAGATCTTACCTTGCCACAACTGAGCATCAAAATAAAGTTCATGGTGTAGACTAGTTGAAATAAGAATAAGATTGTGAAAGCAAAGAAAAAAAAATAAGTAATGAAGAAAAATTGGCCACTGTGAAAGCAAGGCCACCATGGATACCACTGATCACTCTCCTTTATGCCACATATGCTCAAACCACTTTACCTTACGGGTATGGAGGGAGACCCCAAAAGGAAATCCAAAGCCAATATTAGCTCATTACTATTCTTTGTGGCATTCCTCTAGGCCCTCCGAAACAGTCAGAGCTAATTGAGCCCAAGTGTAGGATAAGGTACTATTTTAAAGGAAATTGATCTTAAATTTTTGGAAAAATTGGAAATGACTTACAAAAAATGAAATGTCAGTGGCTTTAGTAAGTCAAACTTTGGGTCTATTTTTCTTTTTGGTGCAGTGTACTCATACATGATAGTGAGATACACAGTGATATATTTATATATGCAAGTACAATTATTTGGTCCATTTGTTCTCCATATTTCCTCTGTCCTTCCACTCCTCCCTCCCTGTGCATGATAGAGAGATTAATAGTAATTCATTCGTATGTGCATGATATTATTTGGTCTGTTTCCTTCCCCGAATCTTCCCTTTCCCTCCCGTTCTCCCTCTCCCAGTCTCCTTCCACTACACCACTGGTCTTTCTTCCAATTTTTATAAGGTCTCTTTCCTTTCTTTTTTTTTTCCTAGAGCTTCCACATATGATAGGAATCATGGAGCCCTTGATTTTTTTAGTAGGTCTTATCTAACTTAGCCTACTGTTCTCCAGTTCTACCTGTTTTTCTGCAAAAAAACACAATTTTGTTCTTTATGGCTATGGAAAGCTCCGTTGTGTATACATACACTTTTTTATTATCTACTAAAGAAATTCTTATGCATTGTTTCTGGAATGTAAACTGGTAAAAGCACTATGGAGATCTGTATGAAGGTTCCTCAAAAGACTAGGACTAGAGCCACCATATAACTGACCCAGCTATTCTACTCCTAGATATCTTGCCATGAGAATTAAACTCAAAATACTATAGTGATATATGCAGATCCACACAATACAGTAGCTAATTTATGGAACCAATCTAAGTGTTTGGGTCTTCTGTGATTCAGTGCAATGTATTTGGTATAGTTGTATATAAAATGTCCCCTAAGGAGCTCATTTATTAATATTTGGAGCTGGTGCAATTGAGTCATGAGGGATGCAATCCCAGCACTGGATAAATCCATTTTAATGGATTATCTGTGTGGTGGCATGGACCAGCAGGGTGTGGCTGGGGGTGGGTCCCTGGGAGTAGGGCCTTGGGGATTATATAAATGTTTACTCTGCCCCCTGCTCTCTTCTGCCTCCTGGCCTCCATGGTGTAATGAGCACAGACCATGTGCTATCCCTTTCTCTGCCTCCTGCCACCATGCCCTGAGACCCATGGTTCCCAGCCTAACATAGACTGAATCTGAAACTGAAAGAGAATAAATATTTTCTCTAAGTTACATGGTCAGTCTTTTAGATTATAACTGTGAGAATGGGGTGATGAGAACAACAAAAAATGGTAGCAGGGAAGTAGGATTGCTGCTATATCTAAGTCTGACCACGTGGATTGTGACTCTTTGGAACCAGTTTATGAGAGGAAATTTAAAGGGCCAAAATGTGGCTAGAAAAGTGGATTATGGTAGAGACAGAGCTCAGGAGATTTTGGAGCACAAAGAGGACTCTATAGGAAAATGGAATAGAGGCCACATGTTTTACACTTTGGCAAATCTGCATTTTGCCCATGTCCTGAAACTTTGGGTGAGGCCAAACTTAAAGACGATGGAGCTAAATAAACTGGTAGAGGAAATATCAAAACAGCAAGATATCCAAACTGCATTATTGATATTGATGTCTGCATTCAGCAAACTTCACACTGAATTTTGAAAGTGGAAAGTAAAAGAGAGAGACTTTGTAGATTTGCAGTTTGGCCAGAAAAGCAAGTGTAATGTTGGTACTCAAAGAGATGATGTCATGGAAGGAAGTAAGAGGGCTGAAAGGAAGGAGGAAGTGGTGGCCATGATGGGTTCAGGGCCAACAGTGGACACGATGGAGGTGGCTGATGGAATTAAAGCCATTGGTTGGCTGGATGGAGCAGGCCCAGAGGATGGGATTAAGGACGCCTCAGGGGCAATGATTAAGGAGGGTGTGACTACCTTTTCTGTTGGCAGCCCATCTCAGAGCCCACATTATTCTGTTTTTGATAGAAAAAGGGAGGGGAGACATAGAGGATCCACCCCCCCCCCCCAAGATTTTGAAGGAAGACCTGGGAAGCCAAGCAATGTGTGGCATGGTCAGAATTCCTGCAAGCAGGTGCAAATAGGGCATGTTGTGAAGTTGTGCAGGTGGAGCCAAGGTTTCAAGAAAATCACCCAACATCGAGGAAAGGCTGCTAGCTGCAAGCCATGGAGCCAGGCTGAAGAGGCAGTAAATCGCCCATTGCAATCAACCAGGCTACAGGGCTGAGCTGTCAAGGCCCCTTAGAGATTGCTTCTCACTGCCATGTGCTGTGTATGCCAGAATTGGAGCTGCAAGATCAAATTCTTGCTCTGATGAATTTCATTACTGTTTTGGTACCATCCCTTCTTTCTATGGGCCTATTACTCACTTTGGGAATGCAAATGTTTACACCTTGCCATTGTATAGTTGATGCATGTAACTAGCTTTTTATTTTTATTTTCATTGTATTTTACAGGAGCACCCAAGAGTTTACCTTGAGTCTCAGAGGAGACTTAGGACTTTTTTGGGACTTTTCAGCAATGCTAGAACTTTTAAGACTTTAGGAACTCTTGGAGAGGACTAAATGCATTTTACATTCTGAGCGGGGCATGAGTTCTCCAGGAGTCCGGTGGTAGAATGCTATAGTTATATATTAAATGTCTTCTAAAGAGCTCATTTATTAATGTTTGATGCTAATGCAATTTGGTCATGAGGGCTGTAATCTTAGCAGTGGAAAAGTACATTGTAATGGATTTATTGGTGTGGAGACTCAGGCCAGTACGGTGTGGCTGGAAGTAGATCCCTGGGGTTACTACCTTGGGGATTATATAAATGATTCCTCCTTCCTCTGATTGCATTCTTTCTCTCTCTCTCTCTCTCTCTCTCTCTCTCTCTCTCTCTCTCTCTCCTCCATGATGTGAGAAGCACAGACCATGTCTTCCTTCCTCTGTCTTCCCACTGCCATGCCCTGAGATTCATGACTCCCAGCCTCACATGAACTGAACTCGAAACCATAAGAAAATAAATCTTCCTTCCTCTAAGTTACATGGTCAATCTTCAAGATAAAAATACAGCAGGGCATAAAGTGTGGCTCAAAGGCAAAATGTCTCTGGGTTTGGTTCCCAGTGCCAAAATGAAAAAGAGAGTTCAAAATTTTTCATTTATTTTTAATATCTTTTTTATGTGAATATTGAAAGGAGAAGAATTTTCTCTCTCTTCTCTCTCTCTCTTTCTTTCTGTCTCTTTATTTTTTCTCTCTCCTGGTTAACTAACTTCCTTTACTCAGCATCTCTTCCTACATCAGGTATAATAACAATTTTACTTTCAAATTCACCTTACATAAGTCTCCCTTGACCTCTCCAGGTGGAAGGATATCCTTTGTGAAATTGCTTTATAACATGTCAAATTTCTCACTCATTGTCCTCATTCCAATATTAGTGCATTTGTAACTTGCAAAATTTTTTCTTAACTAGTCCCTCTTTTACCAGAACATAAACTACATAGACTCAGGGACTACGCTCATCTGTACACTCCAGCATCTTAGCACATCCCACAGGGCTTCTCCATGCCAGGTGCTCTAAATGTGATTTTAGAATAAAAACACGAGTCAATGAGGAATATAATAAAGAAAAATTAATAGTCAGCAATCTTAATTACTTGCTCAAAGTCATGCTTGGTTATCCATATTGGACCAGATTGCAGGGTGTTACCTGATACACTGCCTTTCAATATGAGAAGTAACAAAAAATGCGGCAATCCTACTTCTGGATATATATATTCAGTGGAAATGTAATCATATGCAGAACAGACTTCTGCACTCCCAAGGTTTATTGCAACACTACTCAAAATAACAAAGACTTGGAATCCACAGATTAGCAAGTAAATATGATGTATCCATGCACTGATATATGTGTATTTTATTATATTATATATTGCATGTTCATGTATACATATGTATGAATCTATATATTCTCTCTCTCTCTCTCTCTCTCTCTATATATATATATATATATATATATATATATATATATGTATATATATATATATATATGACACGTTTGTATACACACAATGCTGTACTATCCTTCCTTAAAAAAGAAGAGAATCTTGTCATTAATGACAACATAGAAGGACCTGGATAATATCATGTTAAGTGAAATAAACCTGGAAGAGGAAGACAAATACCACCTGATTTCATGTATGTATGGAATATAAAAAATTTAAACCATAAAAGCAGAAAGTAAACTCGCGGTCTGGACAATGACCACTCAGAACAAGGGAAGTGGTTTTGGGGAAAGATGAGGGAAAGGGGAGAATTAATGAAGAAAACACTTCCAGCGACTTTTTGGCATATGTGAGACTACCAATGCTCATCTCAATATTTTGTATGGGGAAGGGGGCAGTGGGGAGGTAGCTGGGGGAAAGCTCACCACGTACTTGGTGCATGCGTTTCCTTAGCATTATGAACCACATTATGATGTGAGACTATGATGCAGAAATAAAAGTGTAAAAATAAATAAATTAAGAAATTTTTAAAAATAAGAGCAAAAAGTACAACAGTAGTACTATGACTTAGGAATTTGTGGGGTCAGGGAGTTGTTCTGAAGATACAAAATTTCAGTTAGAAAAGAGGAATAAATTGAAGAAATCCATTGTATTATATATTGATTATAGTTAATAGTAGTGTGCTGTGTATTTTTAAAAATTGCTAAGAAAACAGATTTTAAGTAGTCTCACTCCCCCAAAATGGCAAGTATGAGTGGTAATGGATGTTAGTTTGATTTAATCATTTCACAATGTGTGTGTATATATATATATATATATATATATATATATATAATCATGATGTATACTATATGTTCAATTGCATTGTCAATTGTGGAATGAATTTAAAAAAATTAATGTAAGAAGTAAAGTATGTTAGAAAAAGTGAATAAAAATAGCATATATTAAACTTTCAGATAAGTGAATTAGTTTTTAAGGTGTATAGGTCTGAGAATATACCCAGTCTCACAATTCTACAGTTCAATTTCCTCTTGTTCTGGAACCATGCTTCACAAAAGCAATTATCACATAATGTGTTGATTTCTTTCCCAAGTGAATGTTTGCCAAACACTCCCCATCAAAGATTTTTGTATGCATTAAATATTTATTCCCAAGCTGTTACATAGAAATCTTGAGTATATACTTTGCTTTTAGAATTAATTTATTTCCAATTTTTAAATGCAATGTAATTAGCTGAATTGCTCTTAGAATATAATCACTTGTTATATATTTGAATAGTTAATCATGATTTTGTGGAAATGTGACTGGTTTATAATTATCCAGGAGCCTGAATTTTTTTTTTTTTTGGCTAAAAGTATATGATCAAGCTCAGTGGCCAGTTAAATGGAATCATGGTAACTATGACTTTATGCAAAATGTACCTTGACTCTCTATTTACTTCCCTCAATAATGGAAGTGTGGTGTTTTAAGGAAGTCTCTTGGGCCATGCTATATCTTCAAGTGAGACAATGTGACTGATAAATTAGTATTCAGATGGTGGTACAGAATACAGGATGTGACCTTGGTCTAGGTAATTAAGATTGCTTGGCCTTGATTTTCTAATATTTAACACTACCACATGTGACTATAACTTCCTTAAGTTCACTCTACATGCGTCATAGTTTTTTTTCTTAATTCAGCATATATGCTAAGCCAGACTAACTGACAGTAGTCCCAACTTCTTCATTTTTGCACCAAAATTACCAAGATTTATAATTTTCAAAGTAGAGTCACTGATACTTTCTTACTAGATTTTTACAAGGCCAAGAGGACTTGTATTAACATCCTCAATTTACAGGTTTGGCACTGAATAGAAGTTCAAAGAATATCAGTACTTGCCTCAAGGTTAAGAGTTCAAAACATTCATAGACAAGACTGCTAAGCAATATCTATCTACTTTATTGACCTTATTATTGAAATGAACCTTTTGTTTCTGACCTCCTCGAAGACTGTAATTTATCTGCACTAAACCAGGTAGATTGTTATACATTTTCCCCCTTGGTTTCAGTCTACAGAGAATCCTCTACATAGATCCTCAAAGTGGGAGGTACTGACCCTCTGGAGGAAATGGTGGATCTACTCATGGGGCCATAGTAGATTCTGGTGCAGTTAAATATAAAATAAGGGGGTAGAAGGAGGGCTTAGGGAGTTGCTGAGCTTTTTTCTTCTGAAAAGGTGGCAGTAACCCAATAAATTTGGGAATCTATGAAACACTTTCATATCTAATCTGAAATTTTGGACATGTCTACTGACACATTTTTCAATGACCGTGTGTGTGTGTGTGTGTGTGTGTGTGTGTGTGTGTGTGTGTGTGTGTTGCTGGGGATTGAATCCAGGGACAGTCTACCTTTGAGCTACATCCTCAGCCCTTTTTATTTTATTATTTGAAACAGGGTCTCACTAAGTTGCAGAGGGCTTCACTAAGTTGCTGAGGCTGGCTTCAAACCTGTGATCCTCCTGTCTCAGCCTCCCAAGAACTGGGATTACAGGCATGTGACACCTTACCTGGCTGACGCTGTGTGCTTGATGTTAGGATGTGTGGAGGGGAACGGGCTACAGGGCAGTTGAGCACCTGTGCTGGAAATGCCTTCCATCTGAAGTCAGTCCTGCCTGCTCTGTACCTTCAATCCCTCTAACAATAAGAGAACAAGTCAAGTAACAGAGATGGGCACCTTCCAGAATAAGTGTATTTGCCATGGAACTAATATTAAGAGGGGAATAAAAGGAATTTATATGACCTCCATGTTTTCACTGATATGATGTTACCCCTTATGAAATAACAAATAATTGCCACTCATAATCATGGCAAGAACACCCTGAACAAGGATAACACCTATTACTTATTCATTATGTTCTATTTGCCAAAAAAATGTACTAGGCACGTTTATATCCATCATTTTATTTAAATCTTTACACTTTCCAATAGCAAAGGCATTTTACCAATTTTAAAAATAGAAAAGCTAAGAAAAAAGATTAAAACTGATTTTGTGCAACTGGCCACTTTTTTTTTTTTTTGCCCTGAGTCAATAGTTCTAATCCAGGCTGTGCAGTAGAACTGTTTGAGAGATATGATAATATGTCATGTCTTCATCTCGAGATATTTTGATCTAAATAGACTATCATTGCTGATAGTGACATTTTCCATGCTCAATCTATTGTGAAATAAGGTGGTAAACCAATGTTTTGTTTCTCTTTAAACTAAGATAACTGTCTTTTGTGTGCTTTCCATATAGTAGAGACAAAAGTTATCTAACTCAGATAATCACAGTAAAATATTACAAGCCCAGTAACAGTGATATCCAAATACCTCACTGAGAGGCAAGATGGAAATATCACTTGAACAATTTATTTAATCTTGTTTTATTTTCCTTGTTTATAAAGCAAGATAGTAATAGGTGTCTCCCAAGGTTGTTGGAGACATTAGAGACCTTATATAATTGGCTCACAGTAAATGCCTGTAAGTGAATTCTTCTTTCTGTATATATAGAATGCCATGGAGACCCATTCTCCATTTTGAAATGGTAATAATAATATTCACCTCAGGCTGGGTGTAGTGGCACACACCTGTAATAATAAGACTTAGGATGCTAAAATAGGAGGATTGCAGGCAACTTAGTGAGAACCTGGTTCAAAATAAAAAGGATTGGGGGGGGGTCTAGTTCAGAGGTAGAATGTCCCTGGTTCCAATAATAATAATAATAATAATAATAATAATAATAATAATAGCCATTTTAGGGTCCCCTGAGGACCAAATGACTAAATGTGAAAATCTTTTGTAATAAACACATGCAAAATATGATTCTAAACAACTGCACTGGCAAGTACACAGTATCTTTCTCTACAAATTAAATTTTACTGTCACGCTACTCCCCTCTCAGAAGACTTGTTTTGGGGTATATCATTGTGTTTTTAAATACATTCTCTTTCAACCCTCCAGAACCGTGTTTGTGATTGTGGCTAGTGTTCTTGAAATATCCGACTATCACCCAGGCGGCATGTACCGGGGGCGGGTTTGAAGCTCCTCTCTCTGGGGGTACAGTGAACCCCAACCTGGGGAATTCTCTGCGCCTCATTTCATCCATGCCTTCTCATCACCTTCAATTATCTTTTCTCTAATGCCCCAGCATCCCGCAGGCCACAGACGTGCTGACTTTAATTTTTTTATTTCTGCAAAACAGCAGACCTACATTCCGGAGAAGCTGGCTGACTTGAAGCAATGACCCACTTAAGTTTCATTTTATCATTCTTTTTGAACTTTTCACGATTTCCTAGGAAGGAATAAAAAAAATCTACCATCCATAACAGTGTTTCGTAGAAAGCACCAGCATTTCTTAAAACGATCCTTTGCCAGAGGATTAAAGCCATCAGAGAGATGCAGCTTCCACGGACGGACATGTGGGGCACGGGGGGACAGAAACACCAGCATCCTCAAGCTGACTTGGGAAAACTCCTCAGGGGTTCTCTGTCCAACTCTTTCCTCCAGTGGAATTCTGCTGCAATTACCCACACTGGCTACTGGATGATATCACACATTTAATGGCCACTTCTGCTTTTTCTTTTTCTTTTTTTTTTTTTTTGCGGTACTGGGGATGGAACTCAGGGGCATTTTACCTCCGAGCTATACCCCCAGCCCTATTTTTTATTCTTTATTTTGAAACCGGGTCTCACTAAGTTGCAGAGTGCCTCACTAAGCAGCTGAGGCTGGCCGCGAACCCAGATCCTCCAGTCTCAGCCTCCCAAATGCTGGGATTACAAGCGTGCGCCACCACGCCCGGCTTCACTTCTGCTTTTTCATTTACTGCCCTACTGCTGATGTTTGAGGTAAACCCTCAAAAATCCTCCTGCCCCTCAAGATTTTATCTTCTGAGACGACTCAGACCAAGATACCCACCTCAAAAAAGTTTATTTTTGCACCTTAATTGATATATTGTAAGTATACATTACCCTAACATTCTAAGTGATACATTTAGGCAGGGATGGCAGTGCACACCTGTTATCCCAGTACCTGGGAGCCTGAGACAGGAGAATTGCAGGTTTGAGAACAGCCTCAGAAATTTAGCAAGATCATCAGCAACCTAGCAAGACTCTGCTTCAAAACAAAAAATAAAAAGTGCTAGGGTGTAGCCTGGAGGCAGAATGTTCCAGTGTTTAATCTTGAGTAATGTGCATGCGCGCACTCACGTGTACACACACGATATTTTATGCAAGCACACAGCACTTGGCGTATTTCCCTTCGCAATCTCAATTTTTTTGAAATCGCCACATATTTCGCTAATTGCAGCCTAATTACATTCCGCACTGCTTTCTTGTTTCCCCTTTAGTGCTTTCCACTTTGATCATTAACGACCTTGATGCTCAGAGGGCAGCGAGGTAAATGCCCTGATGGCTCGGATTGTCTGTAAAATCCCAATCCAGCAATTAATACCTATTACTAGACCACGCGGGGAAATGTTGTCTGAGGCAATATTTGCTTATTTGTCTACTCTGTGGACTTTTAAGACCATGTCATTCCTCAAACAGCCTCGGGGCACATGTACAATAAAGAATTGTGTTAATTAAAATGCAGCTGCCACATTAATAAAACATCATATGAAAAGTGCTTCGAGAAGCCACAGCGGTTTGATGGCCCCGCTCTTTTGTTAGATCAGGATTTTCACTTTATTTATTTATTTATTTTTTAACTTTCTTTCCTTAATAGGCCTGTAATGCTCTCTGAAATATCTAATTGGGGCTGAGAATCATGAACGCCTCAACCCCCAGTGATACCTGCACGGACTTCAGAGAAACAGAGACAGGAGTCAAAGCACACATTTGGAATGAACCTGAGGGAATTCAGGCTTTATGAAGACAAGGAGCCCGTGGCAAAGAGTTGGAAGGATTTTATTGTACGTACCTTCTCCTGTTGCTGTGTTTCCCCATTCTTAGACTTTTATTTCCTCGCTTCAGCACACAAAAAGCGTTCTCATGTTCCAATGAATCAGAGTATGTCATTTTGGTCAAGTCAAATTACCCTTCCTCATCTCTGCCTGTGAAAGTAAGGATGCTTATACAATGCACCTGGCCAAATATGACTGATTCCATCAGAGATCCCCGGGAGTGGGGGGGTATAAGTTCACTCTTTATTTTCTTTCTTAGAAATCTGCTGAAGCTGTTCCATAGTTGCTAGAAATGGAGAGAACAGAAACCTAAACCTAATGTCATACTTACGTAAAGTACGGGCCATTTGCCAAACACTTCCATGAATTTGGGGTTTCCATGTTGGAGAATCTGATGTGTTTTACCTTTATGGAATAATGATATTCTTAACCACAGAATCATAACAATTATTTGTAAGGAAATAATTCATAGTTGCTAAGAATTTGTTAAAAATGCTTCATGCATTTTTCATTTACTCTTTACCACAGATCAATAATGTTGATTCTATCATTAGTCTCACTTCATAGATAAGTGAGTGCATCTTTCTCCTTCTGCACGTAGAGGGTGGAACAAACTCTTGCAATCTTAAAAGTAGTTGAGACTGTGATGTCCAGTACTGTACTTATGGGCCAGGATTTAGCTCAGTGGTATAATACGTACTTTCCGTGCCTGTATCCCTGGGATTGATCTCCAGCTCCAGGATTCTTGAATCACTGACCATGTTCATTTAAAAAAATTAAATTAAAAGTATAAGCATATCTAAATGAATTAAGATTCAATAGCATTAAAATTCAGTGTCTTGGTCATACAATATTTCTATTTTGCCATAATCCATACTGCTATTTTTTTTTTTTTTTGCCATACTGGGGATTGAATTCAGGGGCATTCTACCCCTGAGTTATACCCCCAGTCCTATTTTTTATTCTTTATTTTTGAAACCAGGTCTCACTAAGTGTGGAATGCCTCACTAAGTAGCTGAGGCTGGCCGCGAACCCGGATCCTCTGGTCTCGGCCTCCCAAATGCTGGGATTACAAACATGTGCCACCAAGCCTGGCTCCATACCGCTATTTTTAATTTCTAGTATGATTGACAAAAATTGTGTACATTTAAAGTGAACATGATGTTTCATACACACTCAATGTGAAATCTCCATACTCAGACTCATTAGCATACCCATCACCTCACTAGTTTTGTTTTATTTTTGTGATGAAGAGACTCAAAAAAATCTACTGTTTTGCAAACTTCAAAAATAAAATATGTTTAACTAGCATAAGCATCCTAAATGCTATCTTTCCTGAACTTGTTCATTTCATGACTGACAGTTTACAGCTTTGGATCAAGATATTCCATCTTCCTCTACCCTCCAGATCCTGGTAATTTCCACCCTTTTTCTTTTATCTATTACTAAGAATTCAACTTTTTTTGGATACTATATATAACTTAGATCATGAAGCATACAAAGTATTTTTGTCTTTCTGTACCTGACTTATTTCACTTAACATAATGACCCCCGGGTCCCTCCCTGCCATTGGAGATGACATTTCCCCCTATTTTAAGGCTGAACAATATTCCATGGCATATATTATTGTATACACTAGCATATGATATTGTATATACTACAATTGTATATACATTCCATTGTATATATACTTTTATTTTTCAATATCTGGGATTAAACTCAGAACCTCATGAGTGTTAGGCAAGCACACTGCCATGAAGCTACATTTTTAGCCATTCTCTCTCTCTCTCTCTCCCTTCTCCTTTCCCTTCTCCTCTTCCTCCTCCTTCTTTTTCTTTTCTCTCTCTCTCTCTCTCTCTCTCTCTCTCTCTCTCTCTCTCTCTCTCTCTCTCTCTTTCTCTCTCTCTCTCTTTTTCTTGGAATAGGGCATTGAATACAGTGGTGGTGTATCTCCAAGCTACAACCCCAGTCCTTTATTGCTTTTGTTTCATTATGTTTTGTTTCGTTTGGGAACAGAATCTCACTAGGTTGCTGAGAGTCTTGCTAAGTTGCTGAGGTTGGTCTCCAAGAAGTACTGTAATTGGAGTACTATAGCAACACGCCCAGCTGCCTCCCATCTCCTGAGGAACATTGAGATTGTTTCAGTATCTTGGTTCTTATGAATGATGCTGCAATGGATATGAATCCAGATAGCTTTTGGATAGACATGTTACTTTCTTTTGAAATATACCTTGAAGTGGGATTGCTAGATTATATGATAGTTCTATTTTTAGTTTTGGAAAGAATCTCCACCTGTTTTTGTTGTTTTACTTTTGTTGGTGCATTATAGTCTCACATTGTAATCTCACTCATAGTGGTAGTGACATACATGTACAGGGAGCTGGGGGAAAATCCATCTGTTTTTCATGATTATACAATTTACAAATTTGGCCGATACTAAACAAGAGTTCCCTGTTGTCTACATCCTTACCAACAACACTTGGTAGTTTTTGCTTTTTGTTGTTGTTTATATTTTGATAATAGTCAATGTGTATGAGAGTGTGTGTGTGTGTGTGTGTGTGTGTGTGTGTGTGTGTGTGTGTTACTGGAGACTTGAACCCAGGGACATTATACCTCTGAGTCTAGCACTTTTTTATTGTTATTATTATTTTGATAAACACTACTGCTAAATTAGTGCATGCTAGCCTCAAACCTGCAATCCTGCTGTTCCAGCCCCTCAGGTACTGGGATGAACGGGAATGTGCCACCATTCTCACCTGATAATAGCCATTCTAATAGTAATAAGGTGATTTCTCAGTGTGGTTTTGTTCTGTGATTTTCAAACAGCTAGCAATGTTCAGCACCTTTTCACATACCTATATGTCAATTGTATGTCTTCCTTGGGAAATGTCTGTTCAAAATTTTTGTTCATTTTTTTTAACTAGATTGTTTTTGTTCTACTGAGTTGCATGTTTTCTTATATAACCTGGAGATTAACCCTTTATTGTAAACATAGATTGCCCATATTTTTTCCCATTCCATGTGCTATCACTTTACTCTGTTGAATATTTCCTTTGCTGTGTAGCAGATTTCAGTTTGGCACATTCCTGATTGTTCATTTTTACTTTTGTTGACTATGTTGACATTGCTTTATGTGTCACACTAAAGAAAAATTATTACGGATACCAATGTCAAAGAGCTTATTTCCTTGTACTGCATTTTCTTCTAGGATTTTTATGATTTTATGTCTTACACTTAATGTTTCTTTATTTTAAGCTGATTTTTTGTATGGCATATAAATTCCAATTTAATTATTTTGCTTCTGAATATATAATTTTAACAATACTGTTTATTAAGGATACTTTTTTTTTCCCCTTGTGTGTTCTTGGTACCTTTGCTGAAGACTAGTTAATTGTATATGTGTGGAGTTATTTAGAGAACCTCTGTTCTGTTTCTTTGGCCAATGTACCTGTTTTCATGCCAAGATAATACTGGCTTGATTAGTCTAGCTTTGTAATGCCATTTGAATTCAGGAATTATGATGCCTCCAGCTTTGTTCTTTCTCACTATCATTTTTAGCTATTTGGAGTCTTTGTGGTTCCATAAAAAAACTTTGAATATTATTCTATATGTGGAAAAAATGATTAGGTATTGATTGTGATTTTACATAATCTATGGAAGTTATTGTGGTAGATTCCCAACACTGTAATAACATACCTGAGATAGTCAAATTATATAGAGAAAAGGTTTATTCTGGCTATAGTTTGGGGGTTTTTAGCTCATGACCAACAGGACCCATTGCTTTTTTAACTTGTGGCATCATGGTGGGGAACACAAGGTGGATCATAACTTTCACCTTCTGGCAAGAATATGAGAGAGAGGAAGAAGATATTGGGGTCTCAAAATGTCCTTCAACAGCATTCTCACAGTGAATTAAAACCTCTCACTGGGATCCAGCTCGTAAAGGGTCTATCGCCTACCAGTAGCACTCTGGTCTGGGGACCAACCCTTTAAACATGGGTCTTTGGGGGTCATTACAGGTACAGACTACTACAACAATAATTAATTGGACTTTTAGCTCCATCTTACTCTACAGGATATTTTATCATTTCAGATATAAAAGTATATAGTATAATTACTGGGGAAGAATGATAGCTTATTATTAATTGTAATTATTTTAAAAATACAACCTCTCTTGAATCCTCTTCAGTCTTATGGAATGCCTGTACAGCTAGTTCACATCCTCCTCTATCCAGAAACATGCAAGGACCTGGCGCCAGTTCCTGAGGGTCTCAAACTGTCATGATTTAATGCAGGCAATGTCATGAGCTGTTTGGTTTGGCCAGCTATATTCTCTAACTGTAACATGTCCTTGGATGTTCATACTCTTGCTTTATATAATATTTGCTTCTTGTAGCTTCATGCTGACTTCTTGGCTCTGGGGACTGAACAAGGTTCTCCTGCTCTTAACGGAACTTCCTTTTTACTCTAAATCACCTCTACCTAGGTGGCAGACACAGCCTGGGCGCAGAACAATTCTCCTTACTCTGAACCACAGTCCTTGATATCCCATAACATTTTCCCCACACTCATGCAAAGAAAAATTCTCAAAGTCTCCTCCCACCACCTCCATGCCCACTTATTGAGACAGTTTCATCAGTCACTAATTTTTTTTTCCATAGAAAATATATCAGTAAGGTTCCATCTACAGACAAGTAGTTTGTTCTGCCCAGAAATATTTTTTCAGAAAAAGGGAATATTACACTATAAATCTGTCACATAAAAGTGATTTCCTATTTCTGTCCTAACTTAGATGCATCTGAACAAGAAATATTACCTTTCTTCTCTATGCAGTGTTCTCTAACTGTCCTGTTTGTGTGTTTAATGAATATATTTAATGACAAAGCTAGGAAAGGGATGACAAATGGGGGTGGAGGAGGCTGGATAAAAGTGCTGATAGATATAGAAATCCACTAAGAAACCCACACAAAGGAAAAGAGAGTTCAGCTTAGCTTCATGGTCTTCTACTGCAAGTAAGAGGAGCTGTGTGCTTCCACACACTGCACCTAGAGATTGCAAACTTGAAACTTGTCCTGGTGTGCAAAGGAGCATGAGTCTGTCCCCACCACACACAGAAGGACCATGAGTCAGGTGACAGACATATGGACACATCACAGCACCACATTGAGGCAAGTGAAGAAGAGCAAAAATAGGGAGAAGAAACAGACAGGAGTATCTCAAAAGCAGATATCATCCTGCATAACTTTGCATGTCTACTTATAATTCCTTTCCCCCTTCTTCAATTATTTTTATTTATTTAATTGACAGTAGAAGAGAAGAGCTCTGGACCCAGCATGGAAGGGGAGAATCTCTCTTGGTCTTAATTCTGACAGAGTTACCACTCCGTCTCCCTTACTGATGGTGTTAAACTCACCTGTTGCTGTCAGGAGAACTCATGATAAACCTGGGAGAAGAATGAGCTCTTCCTTGGGTTGCCTTCTCTTCTAGATTAGGGGATCTGCAAGGATGGGATTTGGGTGGCCCTCTTCTGTTGGGCCAGAGGCTGCTGGAGCCATGTTATCCATCCATTGCTGGAGTTTCAAAACAGCCAGCGCTCCTCTGAGCGCATTGTAGAATTCTCCTCTCATGTTCTCTTGTGTCACTTTTAGAGATTAAAATTGTGTTTAGCACAGAGGCAAGGAGAAATGGCTTTATGCCATGTTGTTCGAACCAGAAGCCTGAAAGTAGGATTTTAATGTGGTTTCATGTCCCTAATAAACTTTTATCTCCAGGGAAAAAGAATAAAATGAGAACATAACACTATGTCATATTGTCTATTGATCATATTTGACAAGTTATTACAAGGAAAAGATGAGTTGAAAAAAGATTTTTTTTCCCCTGACTTGAAGCATAAAAAAAGAAATAAAAACACACCAAAAGTCTGAAGAGTTGCATGTCTAGAGGTGCCTGCTTCTCAACAAGACCAATAAAACATGAAACCAAGAAAAAGCCTTTGGCTAGAACTCAATCAGTGCGCACTTCACAGAACCATTGTTAAACCATCTGAATTGAGAGACGAGTCAGAGTCCAGGATGTTTTGCAAGAGGGAAGGGAGTTCTTATTGCCTTCCTGTCTTCACTGTGGTTTTCTAAGAATCACACAATTCTTTACTACTGTGGCATGATGTCTCTTACCAAACTGATATGCCACTGATGGTGTGATACCAGACTGGAAAAAAAGATTATAGAAATTAGAATTTTCAAATCTTCATCTATTTAAATTCCCTGAAGACTTCACATTCCACCATCAAGATTCAGTCTGCTCCAAGATTGTGGGATTATAAATCCCATAATTCACACAATGGCTGAGTAATGTATTTTTTTTTTTAGAGAGACACAATGAATTGTTTCAAAATGACAAATTTTGTCTTTAAAGTGCTTCTCTTGTGTTTTGTGATTTTTATAGTGCATGGTATTCAGTTAATTTTCATATCTTTATCATCCTTCTTCTATATCTATCTAAGTATATTGGATAACTAATAAACACTGAATATATATATATATATATATATATATATATATATATATATGTAATTTACAGTGCCTATTTGAACCCCTCATACTACTCAAATTATAATTCAAAGTATTTCAGGATGGAATTAATGAAGCTTCATTTTCTTTGTTTGTTCCTTTCTTCCTTCTTTCCTTCTTCCTCCCTCCCTCCCTCCCCCCTTCCTTCTTCCTCCCTTCCTTCCTCCCTCCTTCCCTTCCTTCCTTCCTTCCTTCCTTCCTTCCTTCCTTCCTTCCTTCCTTCCTTCCTTCCTTCCTTCTTTCCCTTTCTTTCTTTCTTCCTTCCTCCTTCTACCTTCCATTCTTTTTTGTGGTACTAGGGATCTAACCTAGAGACATTCTCCTTCCAAGCTACACTCCAGCCCTAGTTGATTTTGATTTCTTTTTATTTTGAAACAGGGTCTTGCTAAGTTGCTGAGGCTGACTTGGAACCTGTGAACTTGTCTCAGCCTCCCAAGTACTGGGGTTACAGGCATGTATCACCATGCTTGGCAGCTTCATTTTCTTTTTTTTTTTTCAGTACTGGGGACTTGGGAACTGAACCCAGAGCACTTCTACCTCCAAGCTACAACCCCAACTCTTTTAATTTTTTGTTTTGGGACAGAGTCTTGCTAGGTTACTGAGAGCCTCGCTAAGTTGCCAAGTTGCTGACGCTGGCTTGTAACCTGCAACCCTCCAATCTCACCTCCCAAGTACTAGGAATATTATCGACACCTACAGTAATCCACTATATCTGGTGATGACCATCTTTTAAATTCCTCTTAGTTCCTCATTCATTTCACATGGTTCCCTCTTGAGCCAGTTAATCTCATTGCCCTTTTCTAAGAAAACCTCACACTGCTCTCCCTTCACCATGCCTTTGCTTTTGCTGTTGCTCCTACTTGGAATAACCCCTCTTTTTGATTCACAGCACTGTCACATTGTCATCCGCTCACATATCTAGATTTAGCTTCTTCTTCCAGGAAAGAAGTCTCGGGATAGGATTGAACCCAGAGGCATTCTATCTCCGAACTACACCCCCAGCCCTATTTTTTTATTCTGTATTTTTGAAACACGGTCTCACTAAGCTGCCGAGTGCCTCACTAAGCAGCTATGGCTGGCCGCGAACCCGGATCTTCCAGTTTCAGCCTCCCAAGTACTGGGATTAACAAGTGTGCACCACCATGCCCGGCCCCAAGCTGAAAATTTCTATGTGTAGTATACTTCCTCAAAATTCCATGTACAGAATAAGTTATATGTTCTTAAAATATTCTTATAATACCTCCTACATTTATGTTCTCTTGAGAAGAAACAATTCCTTATTCAAATTTTTCTCCCCGTGTATTCTTACCTAAAAAACTCTAAATATTTAATGATTGAACCAAATAGAATTCAATTCATATCCTAATTTACTTAGCAAAAAAACTGTGCACAATGGCTTTGTTATTTAGCAATTAGGCCCAGTCAAAGAAACACCTTTCATTTCAAGGTGGCTTGTAGTACTCAAACTCCATTTTCTGCTTCAATTTATTAGCAAAATTAGTATTTATGCACTTGCTTAACAAAAGCTATTAATCTTATCCACATGCCCTTCAACTTTCTCAGTGGGAGTGAAATTCTTCCATTGTGTATAAAACCGAAGGAACTTAAAACATACCAGCTACCCACACTTCAACCTTTAAAGGAGAAAGAGAATGCCACTATTAAGACTAACCAGACTAAACATTGTCAATGGAGTCAGATTTTTTTTCCTCCATGAAAATGTTAAAGGGCATAGATGATCTCTTATGGGACACTATGATGTAGCAGTTGCTAGAGTCCTATGGGAAACAGTTACATACAAAGGCAGGGTGAACAGATTGGATACCAGGTAGATGTGGGTTTGAATTTCTGCTCCCTTGCAGTTGAATGCTTAATCTTGGGCAAGCCAGTAAGAACTTATGTTTCTCCCCGTTAGGCACCCTAGCCTTTCATCATCATGTTTTTATTAAATATCATATCCCAAGTTGCAGGAAGAAATAAATCTCAAATTTCAGATGCTTGGAGAACAAGAAATTGATTTACTTTTCATTTAACTATTCAGAAGAGGTATTAGCCCGCTGAGGGCTTATTCACAGGTCAGAGTCAGTAGCTGTTTTTCTGTCTTCATCAAGCAGATTCTACCCCCACCCCTTATGCATCAAACCTACAACCAGTTGCAATCAGGAAATCTAATGAAAGATCACCATGTAAGATGGATTTTTATTTTGTTTTGTTTTTATAGCCTGAGATAAAAAAATAATGGCACTAATAATATCCCCTCCTATTGTCTCTGGGTAGAGATTGGCCATGTGGCTACACATTACTCCAAAGTAAGCTGGGAAATGCGAATTCAGCTCTGCACATTGAAGTTGTGACAGGGTCCCTTTTATAGTTTGGATGTGAAAAGTCCTCCCGCAACTCCTGCTTGGCTCCAATGAAGCAACATTCAGAAGTGAGACTCTTGGCAAGTAGTTGGATCATGAAGATTCGGATTTCATCATTAAGTGAATCCATTGGTAGATTCATCATTTGATGACATTATTGGGAGGGAATTGAAACTGCAGGACGTGGGGTCTACCTGAAGGAACATAACCTTGGGGACTATATCTTGTCCCTGATGAAGATAATGAACCAACTATTTTTAATAACAAGTTTATTTCATTATAGTTCACATGTTAGAGGCCTAAGTAGGACAATAATATGCTTGAAACCTTACCTGGTATTTCTTCAAGATATTTATTATTGTTATCCCATTGTTCAATATTCTTTGCCCACCACATTACTTTCAATCATTTTTTTTTATTGGTGCACTGTATTCATACCTCTTTGTTAGGTACAAGTAGGCAAAGGCATACATGAAGGATTTCTCATTTAACCCTTTCCCAATTTCTACCCCACTCCCTCCCCCTCCTTCCTTCCCAAGTTTAGTTTAGTGATTGACTTTGATATGTTTGTTAAGGTACATCATGTGCATTAGGGTTTTTCCCTCCCCCCTCCATCACCTTCAGTTAAGTCACCTTCTTTCCTCATCTAAGGTTTCTCTTTCTTTGTCTAGAGACCCTCTTTTGTCCCATTTTCTCCCTAGCTTCTGCGTATTAGAGAAAGCATATGATGATATTTTACTTTTTGTGACTAATCTCACTTAACATAATGTTTTCCACTCCCTTCCATTTCCCTGCAAATGACATGATTTTGTTCTTCTTTATGGCTGAGTAAAATTCCTTTGTATACATATCCCACAGTTTTGTAATCCATTCATCTGTTGATGGACATCTTGACTGGTTCCATAGTTTGGCAATTGTGAATTGTGAGGCTATAAACATAGGTACACATGCATTAGTCTGATAGTTTGGTTTCTATTATTTTGGGTAGATACCTAGAAGTTCTACCTTCAATCTTAATGAAATATTTTGCCATGAAAAATTCCACCCCATCCCTTATTTGTTCCTAAAATATTTAATGTTTCTTGAAATGAATTTGCTTTGCCTTTTACAAAGATTTATACTGTCAGATACTGAACTAGGGTTAGGGACATAACTAGGATAAAATACACAAAGCAGATTATTTTTCTTCTTGAAGATCTTACATATCATTGACAGAGGTGGAGATTAATTAGAAAGCCACAAACCCAATTATTTAGATACAGGATTCAAAGCGAACACCACATGTCTCATGTGTTTTTACTTTTATATGGGCATAAATCTTGCCTGCAATTCAGCAATTCAGTCCCATTTGAAGCTAGTTCAAAAACTAACGATAAAATTATCCAGTTTAGGCATATTAAATAACACTAATTTTGAGAAAACCCATCACGACTAATGACTTTCTACAAATTAATAAGTAATAAAATTAGGGTATCGGATTTCAAAATGTACTTGGAAGACATATTTTGTCAGGGGTAGCTGGGATGTAATTATTTATTTTGTTTCATCATTCATGATAATGTGAGTTTTCAACCATGGGATGAATCCTAAATAATAGCAGTCAGCAGTAATGAGTAATTCAGTATGCATCTGAGATGTGCTCTTTCTGCTTGATGAATCAGTCACTGATTGTGTTTCTCCAGGCCTGTGGACCTAAAGGCAAAGCAAAGAGTGTAAGCTTATTATAATACAAAGGCTGCTTCTTAACGGATTTCCACCTTCTGGAATTCTGTCCAATCAAAGCCTATATCTCTAGTTTAAAGAACTGATGCTTCTCAAGACGCATCTTTATTTTGAGAATTTTTTATCCAAGGTTTATCCTTGGGAATATTCTCCATTATGTGGTGATTCATAGACCTTCACATATACTCTCACCTTTGAAAGCAATATACCCATTTCAGAACCACCTGCTAGTCTCCAATCCGCAAGACCATGGTTCCTGGGGTTCCCAGGCCAGTTTCTTCTTCCAACTCCACTTCTAAGTATTGTCAGAAAATATAGTATCAGAGATACACATATCATACAGGCTGTCCCAGCTCTAAAATTCAAAAGCCAAGTCGTTTTTTCAGAATGAACAGTAAACCAAAAATCAAGACAAGTATAGCCTGAAATCTTTGTTATGCTGGTGAAACCTCTTCTTATCTTTCAAGACCCACTCAATGGCTCCTTATCCAGAAGGGCCAATTATAAGAATTAATCTCATCAGTTTCAACATCATTGATATGCACATGTAACTACCACAGACTTTGTTCTACTTTTATTTATGATTTTGCTAAGAATACAAAATTTGGAGTGATAGAGAAACTTAAATACAAGAATATGCAACTCCAAAAAGCCAAAAGACATGCAACTTTTTAAATATTTTACCAACTCTTAAAAGTTGTATTTTCAAAATTACTCTTGCTAGATCACTCACAACCAATAAAGTTTTGACTCTCAATAGGACTAATCCAATCACAGTCCCCCACCCCCAAAGCTGAATAGGTTCTTCTTTGGTTGATCACTTTACAACTGAATTGCATTGTATTCAATACTATTTGTATTGTATTCAATACATACTATATCCAATAATGTACTCTTCAGAGCATTTAATATTCATTAATTCAATTCTATCAAATATCCTGTGGACACAATACCATTTTGGTCCCATTTTATACATGAGAAAGCTAGTGTAAGTAAAAGTTAGATAGCTTCCTCCAGCCCACAGTGATAATTAGCATAGGAAGGATGTCAATGGAACCCATTATGTTTTCTGTAGTGTTCATGACTAAATATGGTCCTTGCACCTGTTGGATAAGTACTCTACCACTGACCTCCACCATCAGCCATGAACACATCATTTTACTGGAGTTAAGTTACATCAAACTTTCCTGTACTTGTTAATAAATCCAGAAACAAAATAAATAATGACAAAAAAAGCCAACCATTATAATTTTATTCCTCGGGTCAAAACTGGGCATGGTGTCTTGAGGGTAGGTCATGCTGTTTCCAAAGCTTGCTGAGATCTTTTATCTAAGTACTCCTATAACTTCTTTCTGGTGTTGTTGTTATATGGGTCCTTTCATTGTGAATTTCCATCTAAATATCTTCAATCTTAATTACACAATTATTTTCGACTTCTCTTTTTGTTACAGCAAGCAAACAGACTCCCTGAAAAGGGTCATCTTCACTCTTAGATCTCATTTCTTTATTTTTATTTATTACTCAATCACCCTTCTCTGACTTCAACCTTACCAACTTCACAGAAGGAGCTCCTGTGGAAATGAATGATAGGACAAGACCTCATGTCACCAGGTTGACTGAGAATACTATGGAATTCATATTACTAGACTTTTCAGGAGTATTTAACCATTGCAAATATTATCTTTTAACATTATTATTTTTTAGCCCTTGCCACACAATCTGTTATACCCAAAATCTATTTTTAAGACTTATCCATATGATCAGCAGTACATTAGGTTTGTTGCTTCTAACTGAAGCACAGTATTTTACAGTAGTGATCCATTAACTTTTACTTATATCCTCCTCTCATTATAAAGAGGTATGTCATCAAGAAGTGCTTGCTATAAAAACAAAACAGACAAAAAACCCCAAGAAACATGGACCACTTTTTTTTTTATTAATGTGCCTAGTGGATCAGTGGGAAATACTCAAGAATATACTTTATATGCAAAAGTGTAATTTCTCATTTATGGAGCTTGTGCACACTTGATTTCAACAAGCAAGACTGTACTAAGGACGTCTGTCCCCTTGTGCCTTCACTAACATTTGATTTTATTTCTATTTCCCTACCTAATTGTTTGGCAATACAATAAGTATTAGGAGGTATTTCACTTAGATGTTTTCATGTATGCCTCTACCAGCATGCACTTCACAAAGATATATGATTACAATGCACCAATAAAAATTTAAAAAAGAATATAGTAAAGGATAAAAATAAATTACTATGGAGTTGTACATGTGATAATATTCTTAATCATTGGGTATTATCTTTTTTTGTTAAAATTTTACTCATATCCTTTTTCCACTATTCTATAAACCTCTTTTTACTTTTTTTCTCTCCTAGGCTAAAATATCAATGTCAATATCTTCAAAACCAATCTTTTATCTGGGAATGGCGGTGCATGCTTGTAATCCCAGTGCTTGGGAGGCTGAGACAGGTTAGCAGCCAGCCTCAGCTACTCAGTGAGGCCCTCCACAACTTAGTGAGACCGTGTTTCAAAATAAAAAATAAAAAATAGGACTGGGAGGTGTAGCTTGGAGGTAGAAGGCCCCTGAGTTCAATCCCCAGTATTGCAAAACAAACAAACCAACAAAAAACAATCTTTTTAAATATGAGCCTCAAATTTATATAGCATTTGTAACCTGTTTTCTTAACTTGTTTTCTTATCTAATTCCACATTGACCTCTCAGCACACCCAAGACTACTGATGCTTCTGGGGTCTTATGCTGTACTCTGGGCTCTCACTGCAACATTTTGTCTCTGAATATCACCCAATCTGTCTACCTTGAGAGTCCAGGGTCAGCTCCAACACTTTCATTTCCTTTTCCTCATGTTCATTCTATTATCAACACATGGATTATATTTGCAATCTCTCTACTTAATCTAATTCAGTCTTCCTTACCCTCATTTGCTCTAGTTGAAGGGACTTGCTAACTATCCTGAACTAGTACAATTTGGTCTCCCTCATCCACTGTGTTTATACCCAATGCATTTTCTGCATTGAAACTATGGAAACTGAGCATCTCTCTCATGCTGAAAGCAACTCAGTGGTTCCCACTGCTTTGGGGTCTTAAGTTCAGTGTCATAGTTTTGTCCACATGAACCCTCCTGATCTTGTTCCTGCCTAAGGATCTGGGTTGCATCTTAAAAAAAATTTAACTATTTTCACTGTTCTTACCTTTCCTGTAGGTTAAGCCCTGTTATCTTCAGTTAAAAAATCCTTCTTAGCCGGGCGTGGTGGCGCATGCTTGTAATCCCAGCATTTGGGAGGCTGAGACCAGAGGATTCAGATTCGTGGCCAGCCTCAGCTACTTAGTGAGGCACACTGCAACTTAGTGAGGCGCTGTTTCAAAAATAAAGAATAAAAATAGGGCTAGGGGGATAGCTCGGAGGTAGAATGTCCCTGAGTTCAATCCCCAGTAACACACACACACACACACACACACACACACACACACACACACACACACATAAATCCTTCTTAGTCAAAGAAAATTCCTTGATATCCCAGGTTAAATCCCTATGTGATATGATATCAGAGTAACATGCAGATTGCTTATAGGTCAATTATCTATGTATAGTTATGCATCAATTTGGGCAAACTGCGTCATACTTGTTCTTTTTTACTTCTGTCTAAGATATCACATACAATGAATAATGTGTTTCCAATACACGGAGAGGGCACCCAATGCCAAGATGCCATGTAGATTAACAAATTTGGGATTCATAAATATGTGTGTGCATGTGTATGGTTTTTTTTGTGTGTGTGTGTGTATGTTGTGTGTGTGCATGTGTGTGTATGAGTATGTATGTACATGCAAATTTTAAAACAGAATTCATTAAATAATTACTAGTGGCTATAGGGAATTAGACTAGGAGTGTTTAAAATGATCTATGGTCATTTTTCCTAAACATATATGTATATATGTGTATGTACACACATACATATGTATGTATATATGCTACATATATATATATGATAAAATATCTGAGATAAATTATTTCCAAAGAATCAATTCTCAGAATGCCTTTGCTATAGCTCTTTTCTGAATTTTTATTTTCTATAAAATATAAATTCCTTAGCCTTCAGCTATTCCCTCTTTAATTCATCGAAGGCTGTACATCCACATTCTAATGGCCCTCAAGGGAACAACATTAGATGGTAAGCTAATTAACTGGTTACATGTTACTTGCACTGACTAATTGCCTAAAATCAATTAGCCAATTGGAAAAAAAAGTCAATGTTTGAAAGAGTCGTCAGGGGATAGTAGTATACATTTATTTTTGTACATAAATCACTAGCTGTTTTTCAACAGAGTTATGTGTTAAAACCAAATTATATTGGGACAAAATAAATGAAGAATTTATCCTCTTGATTAAAATAATATTGATGATATTTACATAAGCATATTTCTTAAAATTGCTTAAAGACATTAAGAGAGGCTTTTTATTGTTCTCAGGTTATCTGTTTAGTTAAGAATCATATAATAAAGATGAAGTGTGGTAATAATAATAACCGTTCTGATGGTAAGGCAAGTCCTTTTCTGCATTTGTGATTTTTTTTTTTTTTACTCAAAGAGCACGTTTTTTTTCTGAATATGTGAACTACTTGTTGAAGACTAATTCTGACATGTAAGGGTCTAGACACAGCAGGCAGGAAGAAGTCCCCTTGTCCAAATAAAACAACCAGTATTAACTGAAGATGTAACAGCTGGAGAAATCCTGGTAGATGTGCATAAGGCTGCTACATGTTAAGCAAGTGGCAGCATCCATACCATAAGGTGAACAAATTAGGTGCTAGAGAACTCAAATACTTTTACCAAATTTACAAAGATAATAAATGGAAAAGATCTGGGCTGAATAATTACCTTCAGTATTTTAGTAAAATTGCTAGGGATAAATTTTGGGCTGCAACTAACATGAGAGGATAGCCAGCGAGTCTAGGACATTCAATTCTTAAAATAAATATCGCCAGTGGGCCACCACAAAGCAGCAAACATTTGTTCAGTCCCCACTGAAATGTCAGGCACTGCAAGGATGTACATTTCTTTAGAAGGTTCTCAGGATTGAGTCATAAAGAGACAGAGTTACTGGAGACAGATGTCTCCAGTATATTAAAGTTAATCGACAACAAGACATGGATATAATGTTCTGTGAGCTCAACACTGTGGTGACTGCTAAGCTAACATGCGAGAATGAGAAAGATTTTAATAGACAATGGTGTGGCTTAAGGTCATACAAAAGGGAAATTCTTGTTATGAGACAGGTATACTGATGTTTAATTAATAAGAAGTTGCATACAATCCACCAAAGAGTAAGGATGTACCTTGTTAGAAAAGTAGTTTGTAAGAGTGATTTTACAGGAACAGAGGAATATCATTCTAAAGCAATCAGTTGGGTGCAGCTGTGATTGAACATTTGATGTCCTTCCACATTTTAAAAAAAATATATTTGGTAAACACCCTAGTACACATGATGTACATTCACAAACATATTGAAGTCAATCACTAAACTGAACATGAAAAGGAAGGAGTGGGGAAGGAATGGGGCTGGAATTGGGGAGGGTTAAATGACAGATGTGTGCATGTATGTCTCTACTAGCACGTACCTACCAAAGATGTATGATTATAATACAAATAAAAAATTAAAATATTTTATTAGTGCATTGAATTATACATCATAATGAGGTTCAGTGTAATACAAATATACATTCACACATTGCTAAAGTCCATTGTTTCCTGTTCTCTCTGCTTTCCACATATGAAAGAAAACATTCAGCCCTTGACTTCTGACACTGAGTGCTCTCACTTAGCATAATATCTCTAGTTCCATCCACTTTCCTGCAAAAATTGGTAATTTTGTTCTTTCTGGCTGAGCAGAATTTCAGGTTGTGCACATACAACATTTTCTTTATCCATTGATTTATTGGCAGGCACCTGTGGTTCTTCAAAAAACAAGGACCGGAACCACCACATGACCCAGCTATACCTCTCTTATGTATTTTTTCAAAATAATTAAAGCCAGAATACTATGGTGATATATGCATACATGTTTATAGCACCACAATTCACAATAGTCAAATTATAGAACAAACCCAGGTACCTGTCAACCAATCAATGGATAAAGAACACATGGTATACACACAGTGGAATTCTGTCCTTGCATCTTTTGAGAGCATCCTAAGTCATCCATCACTCCAGTGACTCCAAGCTGCACCTGCTCTCCTCACTTGCCCACTGCAGGCTACTGCTGCCCATCCACTAGAGGCTGTCCTGACCCCTCACAGGCTACAGTGACTACTCAAAAGGCTTTTATGACTTGTCCCGAGCAAGTTCTACCTTGCTGGCAATGGTGAATTTGATCTAAGCTCTGGGATCCTGGAAATAGCTACAGCAGAGAAATTCCCTTGCCCTTTTGTATGTTCTGAGAAGCAGCTCCTGCCAATACCCTTCCTTCTCCATATGATCTAGATAAGACTCAAGAACTAACATAGTGTTGGTGGAATGCCAGACACAGACATCCCAAATCCTTATTCTTCTGTGGTACATGATCAACTGAACTACTGTTCCCACTGACCAATCTGAAAAAATGAACTTTTATTTTACTTGAACTATCTTGAGCCTGACTTCCCTCTTTCCCATAGGGCCTCTGCATTTGGACCCTCTGCTGAGTTTAAGCTTTGGGAGATGAGATGGCATTAGAAAATAGAAGTCCCTTAACAAAGCACCCAGATAATTGGCAGACTGTGGTCATCCCCTGCTCATCGGTCTAACATGGCTGCTCTTCATTACCTTTCCCCATGCCTGGATCTTTCCGATTTTGTTTCCTCCTCCCTGTGAAAAGAAAGTCCTTTCTGCTTCAACTTGGAGGTTTTATGGTTGGAGTGGTCTGCTTGTTGTAATATCTTTTTGAATGAAATCTCTCCTTACCTAAGTTCAGACTCGTTTTTCATTTGTCTTCAGCCACCATGAGCTGTTGTTACTTATCTGTGGCAGAGTGGCAGCACTGAGTCTCCATGGACAATCAATATAGGTATATGCTTTTATTGGTACCTTGTAGTCTCACCTAATAATGTAGTTCAGAGTGAGAGGGCCATACATGCACACAGCACTTGGTGTGCTCCCTTCCCCATTCATGACATTGAGATTGGCATTGGTATTCTCACATTTGTGCATGACATCAATGGAAGTGTTTCCTTCACAGATGTGTGTGTTACTGGCACACATCTGTGAAGATATCTCTGAACTCAACAGATGCAGGAATTTCCCTGAGATGTGGTAGCAGAATGATAGTATCCTTCCATTTATAATCCCTGTTCTCTTCACCAATCCAAGGAGGAATGTCCAGGTACCAATGTGGGCTGAAAATACCACAAAGTGTTTTCCCCAATGGGATAAACTGAAAGCACCATATCCTTAATAATAGTGTGTATCACTACTTGCACTACTTAATAAAATATATGTTATTAAAAACTAAAAATATCTTATGGCAGGAGTATTTAAAAAGATGTTATACTTTGTAAATGATGGATCTATATTTGAAGGGTTAGCTACATGTTCAAAGGGCAAAATTATATAAATATTCCCACAAAGGACTCAGGAAGTATCATTAAATTGGACTATTACCTCTGATGATAGATGTTTGTCATAATGATGAGTAGGGATGTCATTGCATATGGTGGCTAACAGATCTGGAAATTAATTCTGATTCTGTGCACTGCCACCACCTGTATGACCCTGGGGAAGTCACGTCAGTCTTTGCTACCCTAATGAAATGTGTACTGATAATCAGATGTCAGAAAACTCCTGGGAGGGTTTCAAGTGCAAAGGAATGACTCGATAATTGAGTTTCCATCCCTCTTGATTTTAATAGTCTCCTGTGATCTGATGTTTCCTTACAAAGGATTATTGTACCTGTGTGTTCTGTTTTCATTCTATATTGTTTGTAAGCACCCTGGATGATATTTTACTCATCATTGTACCTCTAATAAAATAACAGAGAAACTGGCCCATTGCAGGAACTCATTATACGTCCATTCATTCAGTGACTCATCACCAATGACTTACTCAAAATGAAAAATAGAAAGTTTAGTCTTATCATTCAGGGACTTTTTTACTGGGTTACAGACTGCCTGGCTGCTTAACAAATTCATTATGTGTAGAGAGAAAATTAAGGAGGATTCAGCTATTTAAGTTTCCCCAGGGCAAGTGAAGACATACCAACTTCTTCCAAAATGTATTTCTGCTTGTATCTAAAAGAAGATCAATTTTGATCTGGACGAGTAAAAGCAGACTAGGAAAATAACCATCTATTCGTATTCTCAGATGGTGTCTTAATAGAGCCAATAACAATGGCAATAATAGTACCAAACATTTAAGAAGTATGCTAGAGGGAAAAGTGCGAGAGGAGAAAGCTGTATATTTTTATTCTATTGTATGCCAAGTTTCTGTGAATCATGAGTGCCCATTAAGACAAGTCATAATCCTGACTGTCTTAAGAGAAGAAAAAAGGGTACTATGTAAACAAAAATGTCAGTGAAAAAGTTAGCATCCCAGAGTGACTTTCTAAAACTATTACTGAAAAATATTGTCCTGAAATTGAAGGCTTAATGGAAAGAAATGCAATTATTTTTCTATAACCTACCATTCCTTTTATGTATCACATATATGACATATTAAATTTCTATGCTATCTAACAATTTACAACAAGTTTAGTGGCTCGAAGTGGTATCTATATATATCTTGCAGTTATTTTTTTCTATAGAAGTTTTGGCATGGCTTAGCAGATCTGTGTGTAGAGTCTTATGGGACAGTGAGACTGTGATGAACATATTGTTTGGGTCACATTCCTATCTAAAGGCTTGCCAGGGAAAACTGGAATAATAGTCTCCCATGTTCACTAAGGTGGAAATAGAGTTAATTTTCTTGAATCTGTAAGATGAAATACTAGGCTTTCTTTGACTGTGAGTTGGAGACTGCTCTAATGTTCCAGTGTCTACTGTTGCCTGAACTCTTTCATATATATAGGTGTGTGTGTGTGCATGTGTGTGTGTGTGTGTGTGTGTGTGTGTGCGTGTGTGCGCACCTGTGAGTGTGCATGAGAGAGAGAGAGAGAGAGAGAGAGAGAGAGAGAGAGAGAGAGAGAGAGAGAGAAAGACCCTACCTTTGCCATATGCTATTGATTAGAAGTCACAAAGAGATTATAGGGTATAAACATCAAGGGATGGATCGTGAGTCCCACCATAGTCTTCTATCAAATCAGGTTTGGTAGACACTGTTGAAACATCTTCAATGGAAACTTAGGCAAAATAAGGTTATATCTTAAAGAAACAATGACAGAAAAAGAAACAGAATTAATAGCCACTAAGAAGAAAATGAAAAATGAAAGGGATCTCTCTTAGGGATGATTAAAAATCTGGAATGTGTGTGACTTTGTGTGTGTGTGTGTTTGCATGTAATAAATGTACTAATTAATATAATGGTTACAAGGGAGGACAAGATGCTATAAGAAGACTCCAAAAATGCCAAGCTCTCACTTGTATTCATCACTACGTACAACACAACATGGAAATTGCAAGGGGATTCTAATTTTATTATTATCGGAGGGCTGCCACTTATAGATAGTTCTTAGTGGTACATTTGATCTCTCCTCTCAGTGCAACAAAGAGGCACCAGCTAGCTAGCCATCCACCAGGGACCAAGGCTGAAAGAATGATGAAGAAGGAAGGGCCATTACCACACTTGGCAGAGCGGACTCTGTATTTTCCAGCCATATGTAGTGAAAAGTCAGTAGGACCTGCCATAAAATTGGCAGCTAGGTAGGAAATTTGAAGAAAAAAAGAAAAGCAACACTTTCATTTGAACCCTATATATCTTTACTCTGTACTTGTGCATAGGTGAGTAATTGGGTGATAATTTTATTAGGAGCCCAGCACAACTATATAAGTAACCTTTACAGCTAGTCCCATTGTATGAATGGAGGGAGCAGAGACACAGTGAGGTACTCGCTAGAGAGCACACACTTCATTTGTTTCTTTTCCTATTGTCACCACTGCATGTAGGAAGATTTTTAGAAAAGCTTTTTTGATGAATATAAGGCTTCTTCTTGGATAAGCTTAGTTAACTTTTGTCTTTCCAGGAATTTGTCCATTTTCTTAAGTTGTCAAAGATGTTGGGATAAAATTATCATGATATTCTACTACTGTCCTTTTAACGTGGATAGATTCTCTAGTAATTATTCACTTTTCATACCTGATATTAATAATCTCATACTTTTTTATTGCTTAAATCATTATAGTGAGATGTTTATTATTTCCTCACCATTTTCAAATAATAAAATTTTGCTTTTATGTTTTCTATTACATTTATTTCTTTTCCTAAATCATTATTGCCTTTCTAATGCTTACTTTAGAATACATTTTTTCTGTTAATTTTGTCCTAAGTTTAAAGTTTAGTTCATTTATTTGGGGCCTATTTTTTTTTTTGCAGTACTGGGGATTGAACTCGGGCATTCTACCTCCGAGCTACACCCCCAGCCCTACCTTTTAGTCTTTATTTTGAAACAGGGTCTCACTAAGTTGCGGAGTGCCTCACTAGGTAGCTGAGGCTGGCTGCAAACCCGGATCCTCCAGTTTCAGCCTCCCAAATGCTGGGATTACAAGCATGAGCCACAAAGCATGGCTATTTAGGGACTTATTTATTTAGTAATATAAACATTAAAATTATAAAATTTACCCTGGTGTAGTGGCATATGCTTGTAATATCAGTACCTAGGAGGCTAAGACAGGCCAATATCAGGTTCTAGGCCAGCCTAGAAAGAAATTACAAATTTTTCTCTAAGAACTGCATTTACTCTATCACATAAGTTTTGATGTATTTCTTTCATTATTACTTTTAAATGTCTATTAACTTTCTATGTGGTTTCCTACTGCACCAATATCTTACTTAGAGTCATGATGTTTAATTTCTAAAGCTTTGGAAAACTTCCAGATATAGTTCTATTATTTCTTTTTATTTATCCATATTTTAATCAAAGAGCATACTCTGTATGATTTAAATACTTTAAATATAGTCATGAATCACTTAAGAATGTGGACATGGTCTGGGAAATTCATTGCTAGACCATTCAGCTTTTGCAGGAGCATCAGAGTGTGCATCATAGAGTGCATGTCATGAGTACATGTCAGAGGGTACACACCATAGAGTGCATGTGATAGAGTGTACATCATAGGGTGCACACCATAGAGTGCCTGTGATAGAGTGTACATCACAGAATGCACATCATAGAGTGCCTGTGATAGAGTGTACATTGTAGAGTGTACAAGGTAGAGTACAAGTCACAGAGTGCATGTCATGTATCTCACATCATAAAGTGCATGTCACAGACTAAGTGGGATAAGTCCATCACTTGACGGCTTGCTGATGTTGTGAAAAGATGAGGTATACCTGGGATGAGAAGGGGGAGGGAGACTTAAAGACAGAAACAGTTCGGTGGACACGATATGTGTATGCAAACTTATCACAGCCAATCACTGTGTCAAGAACTGGAAGGTGGGGAGGGAGAGGCAGTGGGTTGAGAAATAAGGGAAGGTTTAATAAGTGCTGTGTGCATGTATGCCTCTATCACCCTGAACTTCATCATGATGCATGATTACAGTGCATCAATACAAAAAAAAAAAACTCAAATAAAAAAAAAAAGTTGAGGTGCAGATGAGATGTTTGCCTCTACTGGCATAACACAGCATTCTGTTTTACTGTAAATCTTTTCTTTTTTAATATGCTGAAAGAATATACTGTAAAATAATAATAAAACCTATAGTAAAAACATGAACCAATAACCTGGCCATTTATTATTATACAAATAGTATGTGTTCGTTTTTATGCAACTGGCAGTGCAGTAGGTGTGTTTACACCAGCCTTGCCACAAATGCATCAGTAATGGGTTGTGCTACATGGTTTCCACACAACACGATTTGTCTCAGCTCCATCATCATCTTATGTAACCGTTGTCACATTTGCAGTTCGTTGATGATCAAAGTGTTGTTAACCACTACATGACTATATATCAAGACTTGTTTTAGGGCCCTTGGTATGTTTGTTTGTTTGTTTTTTTCTTAATGAATCTACCTCGTAGGGTAATCAAGGCACATGTTTTTTCTTTGTTTGAATGTCCTGAATATTTTAGGCATACATTGTTGACCATATTTTTCAATATTTTATATTATTTGTAACTCTTTCACTTGTTCTAGCAATTATTAAAAAATAATTATAGAAATATCCAAATATATTTGTGGACTTGGTTTTACCTCTAGGATGGTCAATTTTTGCTTGATATATTTTAGTATTTTTATTGGTACATAAGAAGTTTACGACTTGTATATATTTTTTGGTGAATTAACAATTTTATGAAATTTATGATTTTGACATTTACCATCTGTACCCATGCTATTTCTTATTTCAAATCTTCTTTATAAAATTGTGTTACTCTGGCCACTTCAGACTTATTTTCATTACTATTATATTGTTATATGCCTTTCCAACCTCCCACTTTTAACAATATCTTCATTTTTAAAATAAATCTCTTATAAAGATTTACTTTTTAGTAAATTTGATAAGTATGTCTTTTAATTAGCATGGTTAGACCCTAACATACTCTTTGCTGAAAGTAGTATAATGAAGTTGTAGTATGGGTCTACTTTATCCCTACTACTAAAGAAGGATCTTTGGGGGTCACTATTGAATAAGGTCTCCATATCAGAATGGTTGGAATTGATAGGTCTCCCAGCCCTCCAGTCTCTTGGCATTGTTTAGCTTATGAAATCCTATCCACAAGTAGGTTGTTGCACATCAACCAATTCAAGAACACCCCAGGCTGTCATCAGCAACTTCCTCTCTGTGTCACACCCTCTCCTGGGTATTCTCCAGTCACTTGTTCCTCCCTGCATTGGTCTCTGTCTTTTCAATTCAGAAAGGCCACTGTGATCTTCTTGGTATGTCTCTGAATATACTGTGGTCTTGACAGTATCTCCAGACAGAAAGCCATCCTTATTTTCCCCCCCTCCTTCTCTTAGAGTATATCTTCTTTTCTGCTTTTTCTTTTTTCATCTTGTGTATTCAAATCCGTCTAAAATCACTTTCGTTTGTTTACAATCTAATTAATTTTGTATTTTTATTGGTGTACTGTAATTATACATCATAGTGAGAGTCAAAATGATAAAAAAAAACTATGCACACAGAACTTGGTGTATTTCCCTCTGAATCCCATCCTTCTTCCCCTCTTCCTACTCCTCACTCCAAAATATTAGTGCGATTGGTGGGGATACCTTCAAATATGGACATAACATTCCTTTCTCAGTCCTCCTTTACCCTTCCTCCCTCCCCAGTCCCCTTCCACTATTCTACTGGTATGTCTCCTTCTTTATCTAAAAGTCCCCCCTGTATTCTCTATTTTCTCTCTAGTGTCCACACATAAGAGAAAACATGTAATTTTTTTGAAGTTACTTCTCCTATATTTAACATCTGCTTATCTAATCAAGCTTTAGGTTTGCAACTGCCCCCTGCATTTAACAGAAGATTCTGAGATGAAAGAATCTCTGATTTGCACAGCTGGATTTGAAGGACTCACATCGGCAAAACATGTTTTCTCACTCTGCATCTAAGATTTCCCTGTAGTACCAAGTCTCCTTTAATTACCCATTAATGTTCTAAAAGATAATAACTGCAAGGCCAAGCTCCCCAGTCTCACACCTTCTTGTTCTTCCTCTGAGGAGTGTCCTTGGCAGTTTCGATGAGAGTGATCTCATTCTATTCAGACTCCCACTTAACACCACCAGAACTTCCCAGGAATCAGTGAGTGCATTAGCTCTTTCTTGAGACTGATCTAGCACAAGTGGGCTGCCTCTGTACTTTTCTCCTGCAGTTTTCTGGTAAACACCAAGGCTCACTCCGCAGAGCTTGAGGAGGCCTCCTGCAAACACCAGCAATGTCGGGTAGGAAAAGTCCACAGAAGCAATGCCTTCTGCAATAGCCCACTCTGAGCAGAAAATGAATAGGTGCCATATGTCTCCCCAGTGGAGTGTGGAGCTTAATGTCTAATGTCTGCTCTTTACAAAGGGACCAAGCTTCATAAGCCAAAGTAGCTGAAAAGCAATTTTATTTTTCCTTTATAAAGAGAAAAATATTGATTTATTGCCTCCTTGTGCAAGTTTCTTTAAATATGTTAATATTTTTAGACATGTGAATCAGGCATGGTTCATTTCAGTATTATGCATATGAGAAATCTAATAATCAGAGATAAGAAATGGGTTTCCCATCTGGGCATGGTGGCATCTGCTTGTAATCCCAGTACTTGGGAGGCTGAGACAGGAGGTTCCTGGCCAGCCTCAGCTATTTAGTGAGGCCCTGGGCAACTTAGTGAGACCCTGTTTCAAAATAAA
Organism: Graphiurus murinus; assembly: GCA_004027655.1. Classification (NCBI taxonomy): domain Eukaryota; kingdom Metazoa; phylum Chordata; class Mammalia; order Rodentia; family Gliridae; genus Graphiurus; species Graphiurus murinus. The sequence goes on from PVLC010004216.1 coordinate 55,687, forward strand.
GAATATAAAATAGGGCTGGGGATGTGGCTCAGAGGTAGAATGCCCCTAGGTTCAATCCCCAGTACCACAAATAAATAAATAAATAAATAAATAAATAAATAAATAAATAAATAAATAAATAAAATAAAAAAAGAAATGGGTTTCCCATCCCAAATGTTACATAGCTAACATATATAGGGAGAGAGCTTGATGTTTTATTGCTTGATTGGCAACCTGTTCTACAATTGTGAAAGACAGATTAGTCACGTGCTCTCTGAAAATAGGAATCCAGAGGAAGTAGCTAGACAGGACCAAAGAGTTAAAAAGTTGGCTTCTGATCACTGGCTTGGGCAGGGGAATTAAGAGGGAAATGTGATAAGAGAGACATGGACAGATTTTAGGAGAGAATCAAAAGGAAAAGGAGTCAGTCTAGAAACTTGCTGTACCAAAGACTGGGAAAAGTGACTTCTAGATATCAGATGGTAATATAGCCTACTAAAGAAGGCTTAAAGTAGAATGTAGTGGTACATGTGTATAATCCCAGTACTTGGGAGGCTGAGACAAGAGGATTGCAAGTTCAAGGCCAGCCTCAGTAACTTAGTGAGACCTTGTTTTGAAATAAAAATAAAATAACATAGGGCTGAAAGTATGATTTGGAGGTGGAATGCCCTTGGACTCAATGCCTCTGGCTAAAACTTGGTTTGTATACAATGCCTCAGCTCTGAATAAAAAATAAGAGAAAGATGTGACCATTTATTTGCTGTCTCAGGTGGTCTTAACATTTGATAGATATTCCTGGTTTGCTCTGAGAATTTATCTTATACCTGAAAGCTAGGAAATAACTGGGATACCAGAGGGACTCCAGATAACAGAGGAGAAACCTCAGTGAAGTCAGGGAAGTGGTCCAAGGGAAAGGGAAGGGGAGGACTGAGATTCATTATTGGAAATACTAACATTGACTATGTGTACATATGTGAAAATTCCAATATCAGTCTCAGTCCCCTCTAAATGGGAAGGGGGCAGATGGGGAGGCAGAGGGGTGGGGGCACCAAGTGCTGTGTGCATATATGTAATGTCAACATGATTTACATTATGATGTAAGATGATAATGTACCAATAAAAGCACATTTTAAAAAATAATTTCTCTTATACATGTTTCAATATACTTTGATTATCCAACCAAGACAATATTGAAAGAGAATGATAAAGAAGAAAATGGAAAAACAATGTGTATGAGTAGAAAGGAATAAAAGGTGCAAGGAAGAAAAAAAATGATAGAAGAATTATGCAGATAGAAAAACAGTAGGCCTTTACTGGCATACAAATAGGAAACAGATTCCAAGCTTCTTAGTCTTTAAGTGTTCTGTATTAAAGGAGACCAGTCAGCTAAGATTTGAAGGAGGACTTGGCAGTTGAAGCTATAACACACCAACCCTAACAACAATCCACCTGCTACCTCAAGACAGAATAGTTCCCAGCTCCAACTTTAGTGTGTGCAAGGGTGTTGGAGACAGAGGGCCTCACAAAGAGTGGCCAGGAGGTGCTTCACAGTGGCTGTAGATCAGTGGCTGTTGTGTGCTTCCCTTCTCTTGATTTTAACTGAACATATCTCCATCCCACAAAAATTGGACTTTCTTTGTGAAGTACAGAAGGATTTTTGGAGCCTAATGGAATGTTTAAAAATATTTAGTCAAGAATTCTAATTTTGCATACTAAAATGAAATGTGATCTAAAGCTATATGTGAACATTCAAGGTAGAATATTTAATAAACAAATACTTCATCATCTTCTAATTTCCTTTTCCCATAACAGCTACCAGGTTGCAGTTTTCTGTTAATCTTGGTTACAGAGTGAGGGTGACACTGGCCTGAGCAGAGCTGAGCCATTCCCCAGTGGATGTCAAGCATTGGCAAGAAGTAAAATTTGTTGTTGTATTGCCCTCAGATTTGGCAGTTCTTCGTATTCCACAATTATGAGACCACTAAAGACTATGGGAGAGACTGTGTGTGTGTGTTTGTGTGTGTGTGTGTGTGTATGTGTGTGTTCTATGTGGGAAATTAACATTCCCTTTCACAGGTAGGTTATATATGATGATTTGGTTTTATAGATGAGGAAACTTAGGCTCAGACAGGTTAAATAATGTGCCTAACAGCATATATCTAATTAATCATGGAGGAATTGTCTTCCAGAAACTATATTTATAAAACTATGCCACACTAAATAGTCTAGAAGATCTTTTAAATAATATAAATGGCTCAAAATTCTAGGTACTAAAAACTGCCTTCATATAAAAAGAAAATAGCCTCCTATAATGCAATATTTCCCCAGACTACTCCATAGAATAAAAAACTAAGCAACCCTATTTTTTATTGCAAATTGAATCTCTTGGAATGTTATCTGGTACACTTCATTTAACAGCAATTAAATTTTTCATAGGTTTGCATTAAATAATGTATTAATGAACAGTGTTATAAATGTTCTGTCATTATGATCTGCAATTAAAATGTCCCAGAGAGTCTTGTGCTAATGATAATAACTAAATTACTGACACCTTTAGAATCACTGTGTATTTCAAATACGTGGGCCTGGTATGGAAATTTAGTTGGTCAATATTAACTTCAGATGTCACAAGATGCTAAATTCCTCATGAATAAGCATTGTTCAACTTATTTCAAAATATATTTCGAACATCTGTTTCCAAACCAAAATAGAAATCTATTTTCAAAGACACCGATAAAATGTGCAAGCATATTAATACAGGTTAGATTTTATGTTTATCATTTGATTTGCACCTGTAGCATACATTACATTGGCTTATGGTAGTTGCAACACAGTGGTCATTTTGGAATCTTTATTAGTAAATTTGCATTAAGTTTTTCCTGATACAGCTAACTTGTCATTAGGATATGTATGTCTTTTCTTGAGCATGTAGAGCACACCTGTAATCTCAGCAGTTGGGAATCTGACACAGGAAGACTGCAAGTTCAAGGCCACCATCAGAAACTTAGTGAGAACCACAGCAACTTAGCCGGAACTTGTTTCAAAATATAATAAAAATAAAAATGCTAGGGGTGTAGCTTAGAGATGGACTGATCCTGAATTCAATCTCCAATACCAAAAGAAAAAAACAAGAAAAACATATGTATATTCTTAGTAATTACAATAATACTTAAATTTGAATAATATTTTTCACTTTTAAAAGGATTTTCATACTATTTCTCAAAAATCTATTAGCAGAGCTAGGTAAGTAGCTCATCGTAGAGCATGTGCTTACCATGCACAGGCCTTGGGTTCAATATTAGCATCAAAAACAAAAAAAAAATACCCAGAAATTAAACAACAACAAAAAACAACCAACCAAACAACATTTTAGAGTAAATTAGCTTAATACCATTTTAGATACTGAGATATTGATGTTTGAGGATATTAAACTCAGAAGTGCACAGAACTGATTCAAAGTTCTTTGTACCTAGGACAATATTCTTGCCACTGCATGGCAGATTAAAAGTTCTTGCCAAAAATTTCAAGAGAAAAAATGACTAACTGAGTGCCATTTTGGAAAGGGAAGCACTCCAAAATATGCCAGGTGAAAACTATGTGACTTTTCAAGATTTCTACAACTATTATTTACAAAAAGATTCCAATGCAAGTTACAAAACTTGCAGACGAAAATAACATACCCTAGATGATCAATTTAAAAAGAGGACAGGTTTATTTGGACCTTTCTGCTTTTGGGTCTGCAGAGAGGCAGCACATTTTGGGGGACATTATGGTTTGGATCTGAAACGTCCCTGAAAAGCTCAATGGAATTGGTCTTCAATGAAGTTTTTACAGGTTAGGCCTTTGAGAGGCAATTGGATCATGAGACCTCTAACCTCATCCGTTGGTTAAATTATAAATGTATGCATATTTTAATGAAATAGAGAGTTGATGGATAGGAAATGGGGCCTAGTTGAATGAGGTAGATGCTTGGAGCCATTACCTTGAAGCCTATAATTTTTTCCTGGCCTCCTCTACTTCCAGCTGCTATAAGGTAAGCCACTTCGCTCCACCATGCCCTTCTTGCAAACTGAGCCACCTTACCAAGGGCCCAGAAACAACCGAGTTAAATGGCCACAGAAAGAAATCTCTGAAATATTAAGGCAAAATCAGTCTTCGCTATGTTGAGTGGGTTTTCTCAGGAATTTTGTCACAGCTACATAAAGTTTACTAATACAGTTGGAGCACATAGCAGAGGAAGCTAGTCACTTCATGACAACCAGGAAGCAAAGAAACTGGAGAGGAGGGGCCAGCATCCAATATCCTCTTCAAGGACACTCTTCTACTAACCTGACTTCCTTCCACTCACCTCCATTACCTCTCAATAGTGTCATAGGATAAGGACTAAGCCTTCAGCATGCACACACCTTTGGGGAACATCCAAGATCCCAACCATTACAAAACTACCATATAACATAGTGGCTTGAAGCAACTGCCATCTCTTGTTTTGATCGGTGACTTGCAGTTAGGCAGGATATCTTTTGAGATGCCTCTTTTTGGTTCTTTGTGACATCATTGGGGGTGTTGGGAATGTTTGAGATCATCTGAAGGATACTGCATTCACGTATCTGTTGGTTGATTTGGGCAACAGGTTGCATCTTAACTGGAACCAAAAACTAAAACACCAGCAAATAGCTCACCTTGGCTTCCCCACAGTATAATGGCTACATTTTTAGGAAGTATACCAAGGAATGATGATGATGATAGCTGTGTGGTACTTTAAGATCTAGCATCAGAAGTAATGCAAGGTTACTTCTACTACCTTCTGAATTTCTAAGTCTTGCTCACATTCCCATGGAGAATAATTAGACTCACATTTTGGTGGCAGGAGTATAATATATTGGCAGAGATCTTTTAAATCATCTCAAGCGTTTTAATGACTGATTTGGATTTCAATCACAAAAACAAACAATCATATACAGAAACCAATTTTCTATAATTTACATGTAAACAAGAGACAAGACTATAGGTATATATTCACCTATTTCCCCCAATGCATAACTTAGAGCTTGGTAAATATCCATTCACTGAATGAATACTGAATGTCCAAATTGAACTCATTTCTATCATTTTCCTTGTGAGCTTCTCAAAAGAGAAATAAGGAATCAATAGCAAACACTATTTTATTCATGACATCTCAGTGGGTAAGTATTTTGAGGAGGAAGATTTTTGAAGGAGGCTTGGGAGACAGTGTTTAATATGTAGGTGTGAGGCTGTCTACAGTCCCCAGGCATATGCAGCAACACAGGTTTTTAAGGAAGGAGAGAAAGCAAAGCTGAAATATGGGTGACTGATAAGCAGAGACAGGGTAATAGAACATGTTGAATGGAAAGGACTGATCATCCTGAGCTCCATAGCACAGAAAAGAGGCAGATATTTTGCTTTCTCTCTGAGAAATAAAAATAAGTTAAATAATTATAGTCACGAGCAAGTCTATCAGGCCAGATGGTTGGATGGTCTGCATTTATTTCCTCACAAAATCAAGGCTTATGAAGAGGTACATGTAGGCACTAGAAGCAGAGTGAGAGAGAAAGGTGAATGATGGAAGTTATTATGTAAACTATTCCTGTTGACATTGACAATTGCATGTCAACTTATTGTCATCTATTCCCATGAGCTTGTCCAACTTAAGACTTTATTTTCTCCAACAAACACTTATGAGGACTCATGGATCACACAAAGTCCTGATCTTAAGTGATTAACAATTCATTTAAACTTCATAACATATGAAAAAGGCACAGTTATTATTACTTCCATTGTACAGATAAAGAAACTGAGGCACGGGCTGCATGCAGCAGAGCAGAGCAGATTCAATGTCAGAGTTCTCCTTACAGGTACAGCTTTACATAGATGAGACCAATGTGCCTTCGAGCCACCTTTAGACCACCATACCACTCGTCTTCTCACAAATCAAATTAACTTAAGGGTGTACTGGAATAATTTTACACGCTAAATTAATGGAAGGATAATAAAGCAGGGAACTAGTAATAACAATATCAGTAGCTTCCGATGTACAGCATTATTTTTTTTCTTCTAGAGAGGAAAATCTCAAGCACAGAGATAAGTCAATTACTAGATAAATGGTCACCTACCTAATGAAAGGCAGCTAGAAGCCAGTGTTTAATAGTCTAAGTTTTAATAAAATTCCAACCTACTGACTTCACTTTCCCTTCTAATGACTAATCTTTGTGGGGAAGGAATTCAGTGATAAATCCCAATATGCCAATTTTGAGCAGGCATCTTCACACTCAGGGAACCAAAGACTGGAATTCCTCTGCCTCAATCTAGCAGTCAGGTTTATTACACCCCTTCCTGGTCTGTTTCTTTTTTTCTTTCACAGTGACTCAGGAGGCCTTGTAATTAGGCCTGCTGATTAGAATATGTCTAACAGCAAGCAGAGGGCTGGCTTTTGAGTGAGAGATGAACGGAGGTGGCCTCTTGTGGGTTTTTTCCTCAGAAGATGTCTGTATAGAAACCCCTCCCGTTTAAGTGAACCCCTACTTCCCTTTGAATCTGGCCCTTTCTCAAGCCAGAAAAAAAAATAACCTAATCATGACAGCCTGGCAGCTACTAGATATGAGAAGAAAAACAGCAGGAGTTGAAGGAATTCATTCCAAGATACAATATCCCAACAGTGCTGACTTGTAATAAAAATTAACTGTTCTACCACTCATCTAGGGAAATATCTACCTATTGGGAAGTCACTACTTTACAATATATTAAGGATTAATTACCTGCTTTATGGTTGTTATTAGCCAGACTAAATACCCTACTTGTAACACCGAGGTCTCCAGACACACTGAAAACGTGGAACGGAATCCAATGCGATGAGCTGATGACAAGCACTGTTATTTGCTTGCTGATTTTTAAGGTTCCACATAAAACATTTCCTCTTGGGTTTCCATAGATTTTTTTCCCCTGTTGTTTGTCTTTGCTTTCATTTATAATCCTTCTGTGTCTTTTTCCTCCACCTCATTATGACTTTGGGTTTCTTTCTGTCTGTCTCTTTTTTTAATCTCTGGATCTCCTTGAATTTAATATCTAGATCATCTGGGTCTCCTACTCCCATAATTATAGCTACATCCAACACAGTCATTACTTATAACTCATGATTTCTGGTATAGACCCTTGATCTGGCATCACATCTTGATAAGCTACCAGCTTTCCAGATAACAGGAAGAGCATTAGTAGCAACAATAGTAAATACTTCTCATAGTGTAATCATGACTGGTGGTTTTGTTATCATAGCAACTGTTATTTTTTGGGTATTTATTACATGCCTTGCACTCTGCTGCACATTTTAAATGCACTTGATGAAGCTTTTTCAAGTGAAATAACTTGGTAACAAGTAAAAGACTGAATATGATTGATCTGAAATATCTTAGTACTGGATCACTCAACAAAATGATTTGTGATTATGGATTACTATCAGAATAACTCTGTTTATCCACTTTGAGGATATCAATTTATCTACTCCAATATACTATTATCCTCTACTAAGTCTCTCAGGTTGTTACAGGATTAGGTTCATATCCTAATATCAAAGCTATCTACAACTCTAGACCAAGCTCCTTTCTGTGGTCACTCACAGAAAAGCTAATGTTAATTCCACTTAAACAAGAGTGTGTGTGTGTGTGTGTGTGTGTGTGTGTGTGTGTGTGTTTTAAAACAAAATGAAAGAATAATTACTATGATAGTTCACAAACCCATCAAGTCTTGACACTCTTGTACAAATATATGTTGTCCAAATGTTATCACCTAAAATGCAGCCAAGATAATGAACCCAAAGTCTAAAGTCCTGGTAGGGTAGCAAAGGTATACACATCTCTATGGCACCTGACCCCAGAAACTCTGATAGTATATTTATACAGAGATTCTGAACTGTCATCAAATAGAACCTGCTCACTTACAAATTTGAATGCCCAAACAAGACACATAAATTTTCCACCAATCACTTACTAGCCATGATGGATTGATGGATTGTTAATTTTTTTTTTTTTTTTTTTTTTTTTTTGCGGTACTGGGGATTGAACTCAGAGGCATTCTACCTCCGAGCTATACCCCCAGCCCTATTTTTTATTCTTTATTTTGAAACCGGGTCTCACTAAGTTGCGGAGTGCCTCACTTAGGTAGCTGAGGCTGGGCGCGAACCCGGATCCTCCGGTCTCAGCCTCCCAAATGCTGGGATTACAAGCGTGCGCCACCACGCCCAGCTGATTGTTAATTATTGATAGGACTTCAGGGACAAGAAATATTCAAAGTTGTTTATTTCAATTGCATAAAGCTCCAACAAGAAATGTTAAGTACTTGTAAATAAATTAGGAATATAGGTGAATCACTTTCTCACTTTCTTTTCTCTTTTGTTGAAAAATCTCAGCAATAGTTGTTTTCTTGCCACAAGGTTTCATGCTTACCAGTATATGGTAAAGTATCCTTAATACATACTCTTTTAAGTGTCAAGTGTGGTACATGCCAAGATTTTGAAAGGACTTTTAAAAGCAGGCAATACATAATTGAAATAAATATCAATGAGAAAGTGCATTATTTTTCTGTTATACCTCCATTTACTTTTAGTCTTTTTGTACTAATCTTGTTTTACTAATATTAGATGTTTATGTGTATAATTTATAAGAATGTATGATTGAGGAGGAAAAGAAAACATGTACTGTGCAACTTTGCACTTCCACAATGTCATAGAGTGTTTCTTTAATTGCTAATATATATTCTCAAAATGTAGTAGCTTGCAACAATGACAGCATGCATACTACTAAGAGATTTGCACATTGGAGAGAGTGTTGTGGGGAGAACTCATGAGCCCATCTCTGCTTGGCTTGTCATTATCTAGGTGGCTAAGAGGCTCCTATCAAGTGAAGGATCACTTCTAAGTGTGCCAGTTGATGTTATTTGTTGAGATCAGAGATGAAAATATTTTTTAGAACATCCATACATAACTTCTGTATTTGGATTTGGCTTCCTCACAACATGGTGGCTGCATTTTTAAGGGCTACTATCTTGAGAGATACCTGATCCTGTACAAGATGTGTCACATTTTGTGCTCTAACCTCAAAAGTGACACATTCACTCTCATCATATAATAGTCATTAAACCTAGACACAAAGGCTGGTCCATGTCCATAATCAAGGAGGCAATACAGATCTTATTGCTTAATAGAGAAAAATCAACCACATTTTGTAGGAAGAACATCAAAGATGGGATGAAATGGTAAGATTATCTTTGGAGATTGTTATCTTCAACAGAGTGTCTGATACATACGGACTTTTTAGCAAATTAAGTGTATATTAAAAAGAATTAAGTAGAAGAAGAAAAAGAGAAAAGTAAGTTTACAGAAACAATTCTCTATAGCTCACATTTGATAAACTGTAAACAACCTCCAACTCCCTTAATTTCCATACCAAAAAAGATTAAGATCTATACATCCTTATAATTCTTAAGTATTTATTATATATTTGCTCTAAATATGGATACCCTCTTCATTCTTAACTTATGTCTGGACAATCTCAATAGTAGTCTTTGTATTCCTTGCCTCAAGCTTTTTAGCCATAATTCCCTCTTAAACACGATCTATAATTTAGGTAGAGAGTTTTTCTAAAATAACAATAAAAGAGAGACCTTTCTAAATATTTAAGTTGTCTACAGTCTTGCCTAATTAGTAAAGTAAGGCCCAAGCATATGGAGATAATACCAACAGAGTCATGCTAGATTTACCACCCTCTTTTTTTTGTGGTCTTTTATCTACATCATGCTGATGCCAAATTTACTTTAAGTTCTAGGATCAAGTAAAAGGGACTTAGCATCACCCTTTCCATGTTGTTTTATTTGATTTCTCTTTTCTTTCTCTTTTTTCCTTTCTTCCTTCCTTTCTTTTTTTTTAACCTTTCAATGTCACCAATTACATCAGATGAAATTACCTAGTTACTAAGGCTCTTCCCTTTAGAAAACCTGACTTCAGTAAAGCAGGAATCTCCGTGGCTGAGCAGAGTGCAGGATTTTGGTGTGAAGTGCCACTTAATGAGCTCTCCACATTGCACATATCAGTCTTTTAAACAGGGCTCAGAGAGCTTCCTTGACCTCCTCTTCATACAAGATCATCTCCTTCAGTATTTGAACAGCACTTGGCTTGCCCAGCCTTGGCTGGGGGAAGGCAATATCTGTTGATAAAACATTTATGGAGTCTGAGACAGGCCATTGCTCATTTATTCTCTGCAGTTTTTATGGGGCTGTGTCTTCCTCTTGTAATATTGTGTACCTGTTCATTTTGCTGTTGGCACAAGGAACAAAAGTATTTACAAAACTGAAGATGTTCAAGAAATAGTTTTTGAGAAAGTGAGCTCTTTTGTTCTCTCTGTCTCTCTGTCTCTGTCTCTGTCTCTGTCTCTGTCTCTCTCTCTCCCCACCCCCAACCTCCAAGAAATGAAAAGCACAGACCATGTGCTGTCCCTTTCTCTACTTGCTGCTGCTGTGTCCTAAGATCCACAGTCTCCAAGCTCACATGTATTGAGCCTGAAACTGTAAGAACATAAATCTTTCTTCCTCTAAACCATGTGGTTATGTCTTTAGATTATGGCTGTAAGGACAGTGTATCAGAGTGTCCTGAGAAAAGAACAACGATAATGAGTTTGCAGAATCCCTTTTCTGGAAATAGTTGTTTTCAACATAATTTTTTTCTATGTGTATTTAGCCTGAAACCTAGGTCACCCCAGTAGTAAAGACAAGTACATAGACGTGATATGCTTTTTAAAGAAACACTCAGTATTGATTCAAATGAATAGCCCTCATAATCTTTTCAGAACCCTGGAAAATCAAAGGGGAGACATCTGAGATTATTTATATGACACCAGCCCACCTTGAAAATGGGACTAGATCAGGAATAAGACAATACGGTGTGTACATTCTCAGCCAATGGCAGGTGCTCAACGAATGTTCCAGTGGATGAACAAATAAATGATCAAGTGTGAATGAGAAGTACAGAGCTGCTTTAAAAATTTGAAAAATCTGGGTTTCAAATTTGATAATTTTTCTGGGTCCTATTGAAATGACATAATTATGAACTCTTACTCATCTGCTTTCCCTATTACATTGTTGGTGAATTACATATTAGTGCAACCACTTTGGAAAACAGTGTGTAGGATCCTCAGACGAATGAGAATGAATCTACCATATGATCCAGCAACACTACTTCTGGGTATCTACCCAAAAGAATTGAAACCAAACTATCATACCGACGCATGCATATCTATGTTTATAGCTGCACATTTCATAATTGTCAAACTACACTGAGATTCCATTTAATCTAAATGAGAATGGCAATCATGAAAAAGTCAAATAACAACAACTATTGGTGAGGATATGAAGAAGTAGGAACCCTTCTACACTGTTGGTGGGATTGAAAACTAGTTCAGCTACTATGGAGATCAGTGTGGAGATTCCTTAGAAAACTGGAAATGGATCTACCATATGATCTGGCTATACCACTCCTGGGTATATTTCCAAAGAGGCTTAAATCAGAGAACTACAGTATTATATGCATACCCATGTTCATAACAGCAGAATTCAAAATAGTCAAATTATGGAACCAACCTAAGTGTCCATTAACAGGGGAATGGATTACAAAATTGTGGGAAATGCATACAATGGAATTCTACTCATCAATAAAGAAGAACAAAATTATGTCATTTGCAAGAAAATGGAAGAACCTGGAGATCATTTTGTTAAATGAGATGTGCCAGTCAAAGAATGTGGAGGGTTATATATATATTTTTTAATATGTGCAAACTAGGGAGTGATTGGGGTACCAGAGGTACCCCAGATAATGGAGGAGAAACTTCAGTGGAGCCAGGGAGGTGACCTAAGGAAAGAGGAGGGAGGAAAACTGAAGTTAATTAATGGAAATATTACCATCAACTGTGTGTACATATGTGAATATACCAATGTCAACCAGCTTTTTTTTTTTTTAACTACACCAAGCTGCTCCATTAAAAAAATGCTGGAGACATTTTTTGTCTGCTCAAACTGTGTTGCTTTCTTGTGACTTTATCCACTGACTTCAGAATAGAATCATACAGAGTCAATAATGGAATCAGTTTTAGAATCCCAACACATTTAAAAGGTATACGTTCTTATATAACCAGATCAAGTCAGATGTATACAAAGTTCACCTTTTTAAACCCTATCTGGTTCTTTAAAACTCAGAGTAAAAAGATAAATTAATCCTCTTATGTTCTTTGAGCTGTCAGAATACTTTAAGTATCATTATCTTCCTGAATAAAACAGGTCTGTGGTGAATAGCTAACTGTATTGCAGTCCCAAAACTTATGTTTTCTGCTTTTCACTAAGTTGAAATATGTCACCTGGTGTTTAAATATGCAAATTTTTATCCTAATTTTATGGATGAAACAGTCTAAACAAGAAGAAGTAAGGTCATTCCCATGATAATAGAATTATTAAGTGCAGGTACAATTACCAAAGACAAATCCAGATACCTTACCCAAAGTCAGCATTTTTAAACCGTAGAAAGCATCTCCACATGTAGAAGACTAAAGTGTCATTTTTTTTTCATAATTTTGAATGCTACTAACAGATCTTTTCTTGTCTCCTAAGAAAAAAATCTTAAATTTTCTTTGCATGTGTTTGTGCAGACATGGTCATAATATATAACGGTCTTAGGAGACACATACAGACAAAAGGAGGGTGCTAGGTGACTCCTAAAGTGTTTGCTATTTTTAAAAGTTGTATTTATTTACTTAGTACTTATTATATGCCCCAACTATTCCTATGCTATGGCCCATCTCCCATATTTCAATATGTGACTTTGTTGGATTTAGGATCCGGTATGACATTAATAGAGTGAGTTCTAATCTAATATGACTGGTTCCATATAAAGTAGAGCTTTGGAGACAAAGGTATACAAGGGAGAATGCCACATGCCCCCGAAGACAAGGCTGGGATTCTGCTTCTATGAGCCAACTAATGCCAATGTTGGAAGCTAGGAGAACGCTGTGGAAAAAATTCTTCCTTAGAGTCTGCTAAAGAATCTGTTGACACCTTGATCTCAGATTTTCAACCTCTAGAACTGATAGATGGTGAATTTCTGTCATTAAAACCACTTAGCTTGTGGTACTTTGTTACCACCACCCTAGAAAACAAACAATTGCTATATATGTTATGATTCACAGTACACTGGGTTTTCTTTAAAGACTGGAAAGAATTAATAACCTTTTTCAGATTATGGACAGAGGCCATGCCAGTTGTTTATGTATTTCTAAATAAATAAAACCAACCTTAAAACACAATAGCACACCTTTTGCTATGGAAAGGATTTAAGTAGCCAGGTGTTGGGTTCTTAGCCCGGCCGGAAAGACCCCGCCTCTAGATGGCGCCTGGCAGAGTGCCAGGAGCGGCTGCAGGTGGTAACATCCTAGGGCTGCGCCGTGCCAGAGTGCATGCACCAGCACGCCTAGCTCCTGGCTGGCCCAGGTGAGAGCTGTATGAGGCACCTTGTGGCTCAAGCCCTGCGCAGCTTTAAGAGCCTCCACCTCTTGCCCGTGTTGTGGTTGTTGGCTGGTGGTTGCTGGGTGGTGTGGTTGCTGGGAAGTTGGTGGGTTGCTGGTAGATGGTTGGTTGCTGGAGAGAGGGGTTGTTGGGGGTCTGTTGGAAAGGTACTATTGTGAGGAACGGCTACGGAGAACGAGAGTGGGGTTGGAGAGACGGTTGCTGTCAGGGTTAAGAGAACGATTACTGTTACTATTACTGCTTGGGTAGTGTCCTCGATCCCAGAGAGAGAAAGGTATAATAAAGAGAAGTTTGAGCCAGCAACGTTCAGTCAGTCGTCTTTATTGGGGCCTCACTGTTGAGGGTTCAGCCTGGGGTCCCGATAGCCAGAGCTATAACACGAGCTCTGTTTCAGTCAGTATTCTTACCTCTATGATCCAGACACCTGACAGATACAACTTAGAGGAGGATAAATTTGTTTGTCTATGGTTCTGGTGATTTTAGACCATTTTAGATCCGCTTTCAAGCAGGAGCCAGAGCTGTGTGTCCTCAGCATAATCATGAGGACAAGAGAGAGAGAGGGAGGGAGGAAGAGAGAGAGAGAGAGAGAGAGAGAGAGAGAGAGAGAGAGAGAGAGAGAGAGAGAGAGCTTATTTTAGCTTATGGTGGCAGGAGAGAGTAGAGCAGGAAGCTGCAGCAACCAGCTGGGAAAACACTTCCCTGACCCCAGGAGCCCTTCTCCAGCATCAAGTCCCCCTACACCACGGCTGCCTTGTCTATCACATGAGATCTGGGAGATATTCTAAATTCAAACCGTAGCAGGTTCTGTTTTTTAATAACAACTACCATCTCCAGGCTTCTGAAGGTGTGGCAGATGCTGCCAAGGAGTGAGCATTCAGTATTAGCCAATATTTATGTGTGTATCAATTTCTCACATGCATTCAGGGTCTCCGGAAAGGGAAAGTCATTAAAAGGACTCTCATTGGCAACCAAATATGGGTGCTGCTAAGAAGGCACATAAGCTGAGATGGGTATTAAAATGGGAGATATGTTTACTAAGTGTCTTATCAGCTCTTTGTTTGCTTCCAGTGGTCTAGGAGGTATCAGAAGATGAGGACAGCATGGATCTTTTGGCTTCACACGCCCCTGCTCATCTTAGAGCCCTCTGAACTCTTTATACTAAAATATTAGTGATAGTTGGATAGTAAGAGCAATTGAACTTGCCTGAGGAAACTAAATCTTAGGTCTTCCACTTCTTTGGGGGAAGTACTCAGATGCAGAGGAATAATCTAGCTATCCATCTGCATCAAATGCTGTATTACTGAGAAAAATCATTTCTTAGTTGGACACAGGAAGTTCAAAGCCGAGTGCAGATACAATCCATCTGTGAATGGAGCTTTTCTTTGCTTGCCTTGATGATTGAATAGCACACAAATCTCCACGATATAAGGAAGCCAGGGTACATCTTTTAGGTTGAAGCCTAAAGGAAAGAAAAAATGATAATGCAGCTTTAGTGTTATGTCCCTGCCCATGTTTTCCCCAAGTAATTTTTTGCAAACAATAGTCCCTTTTGTGTGATATTATCCATACCATTCCATGCAGAAATCAGAAATCAATCAAATGGCAATTTTATGTCAGCTGTTTTCACCATTGTCCATTGTTAACATAACAGGCTTTGTTGCCTGGGAGCTAAGTATGCCTACTCTGTAGCAGATGCTTACAAATACCAGCTCCACTACTCACCAATTGAATGCTCCTAGAAAATTACCTAAGCCCATTTTCCTACTCAGTAAAAGGGAGATGATAGTAGAACCCATCTCATTTGATTGTGCTGAGAATTAGCTGTGAATTTCTCCTGAAACTCAACAACTGTTGACTACAGCATACTCATTTCTGAACTGCTGGGTGCTCCTTGGAAGTCCTGATAGACTTCATCTTAAGACTTTTATCTTCTCTGATATTTACGAAACCAAGAAAATGGACTATTAAACTTCTTAAAACAATGATGATTGTGAAGGTCTTAACGTTATTATTACAGTAACAACACTGTCTCTTCTTTAACAAAATAGTTCTATCCAACATTCTTTGGTGATTATATCCACTGGACTCAATGCATTACCTATGTCATTTAACCATTCCCAAAATCCTATATAGTAGGAGTTATGATTGACATTCCATGGAAGCACACATTGAAGTTCAGGGCAATTAGGTAGCTAGATGCCCTTATTGCCTGTGATAAATGCTAGAACCTGTTTTTGAATTCAATCAGCAAACTCTGGAAACACTAATCTTAACCTAATTACTCCATTCTCTATACTGCATTCGTCAATTTAAGGTCCCATGCTTCCCTGTAGATTGTGAAAAAAAAAAGCTACATGTTTTCTTCTTTTCATTTCTCTCATGTCCTTGTGCAAAATCAGAATTTTTTAAAATCTCATTTAAATACCATTAACACTACTTATTTCTGGTATTTCTTTATCTATTCATCTTTACAAAGTCATTGATCACTTGGCATTTAGTTTTCAGTCTTCCTTTTCATCTTAATTTGTCTCTTTAACTCAAATTCGATTATATTAAGACTTTCCTGAAAGCACATCAGCAGCTCCTCATTTTTCTTGACCTTGAAGCTAGATCCTTATCTTGGCTTGCAAACAGGCTTCATGTTCACTGACTTCTCCAGTTTCCTGTGACTTGATGTTGCATTTTGTTCTCCGTGTTTTAACCACATTGGATTTCTTCTGTTTCCATGTGAACCTTGACTTATCAAATCAAAGAGAATGTGAAATATTTTATCCAAGTTCTCCCTAGAGATCTTAGATCAGTCAACATTTTCTTGTAGAAGACTTCCTAGAACTTCCAGCTGGATCAGGTACCACCTTGAACACCGTATGGTACTGTGCATCCCTCCTTTGTAATATCCACAGCAATCTTTCTCTCCCAATGGACCTTATGGACTAGGAAGACAATAACCAGGTCTTTATCTAATAGCCATGTAAAATATGAACGTAATTCATTCACTACAAATACTGCTTTAAAAGGTGTTCAATTTATTTTTATTAAAAGTTAACTATAAGCCAGGTGTGATGGGAAACATCTATAATCCCAGTACTTGGAAAGATGAGACAGGAGGAGAGCAGATTCAAGTCCAATGCAAGATGACTTAGAGAGTATTTTGAAATAAAAATTAAAATAAGACTGGAAGCATAGCTCAAATGTAGCATGTCTACGGGTTCAGTCCTCAGTGCCACAAAAAGAAAGTGACACAATAATAGAGAAAATGGAATTTCATGATTATATACAGAACATACACAAAATACAAATTTGTTTCTAAAGTAGTTGGGGTGGTTTTTCCTAGGGTTGGGGTCTTTGGTAATCAAATATAAAATTATAGTCAGGTGACTAAAGGAACAATATAATGGAATCATTTTCACAGAGTATCCTTAATGGTGGTGTTTCCTTGTTATTTTGTCTCCCACCATGTAAACACACTGTGTCTGTTCAATCTCAACTCAGCCATGCTCTCAACCCATTCTGGCACACTCCACCCACCGCATCCCACTTCTGACACACCAGGCTCATCTGCACCTGTGCTCACTGCCAGATCTTCCACATCTACCTAAGCTTTTCTTATGCCATTTCCTTCCTTAGAGCCCTCCCTTATTTTTTCTAGTTGCCTATTAACACTGCCATTTCAATAGCACACCTTTGTAGTCAGACAATGTTTGATTCACACCCATCAAGTAGGAAAATCACAGCTAGTTCCACAGAGATACTGTGAAGGTGACCAGAGATGAGGTCTGGTGTGTACAGGCAGTTGATAAATATTGTCCCACCCATTCTCCATTATTCTGAACCCACTGCTAAGTTCATCTTCATCACAAGGTCTTCCTGAATTATGCCCATGTGAACAGACTCTCCACCACTACACCCCACTACCATTTCCTATCTATCTTGTGTTTTCTGGGTCTCATACTCTGGGATAATTCTATAATTATACATATAACTACATGTCTATGGCGGCCCTTCCAAAAGATTGCTCATATCACAAGGGCAGACAATGTGTCTTTGGTTAACTTATTAGTCTCATCCATTAATACTTAAAGTGAATATTAGAGAAGCTTAACTTTTATAAAATGGAATTTACATCATGCATCATAGAATCAGCTGTACAATTGTAGGAGAGTATTAAGTACTCAACTTCATTAATATCTGTGATAAAAATAATAGCCTCTGTGGATATCTATCTTCAGCTTACTAACTAAGCAAACAATCATTTTGGTAATGAACAGCTTTGGATTAAGAGAGTATCCGTATGAAAGTTCTGTTAATATATCCATATTACTCCTACCCGTGCATGATGCTATTAAGCTGCCTAAATCATTTTATTATTGATTTACACATGCATGCATAAACATATTTGACACATTTTTAATGATTGGAAAATATTCACTGTATAATATTAGTTGAAAATAGAACGACATAAAATATGTAGTGTGATCTCAGCCCTGTATAATATAAAATTACAAATTATAGACTAGATGGGAAGTCATTAAATATCAACAGAGTCTGATTCTAATGTGATTTTAAGATAGGTTGTTTAAATATTTTTGCATCCATTAGTATGATTTTCAATCCATCTAATAAATGCCTATTACTTTTGTAATTAGAGTAACTCAAGATTGTGTTATAAATATATATGGAAGATCTATATGTTATAAGCTTATCTTACTAATTATTAGTGAATTATAATATATCACATGAAAATTGGCAACATGCTCATTTTTCACTTACCAGATCTTTATTTAAGATGTTTTAATGATTGCATAATGTGCTTCTGCTGGCGCATGGTATGGTACACAGTTGGAGAGAATATGATAGCATAGTGTCAGTCCTGGGAGGGTTTTAGTATCTGCATTTAGACTAATGGAAAAAATAAAAATAAAAATAGCAAGCAAATGTTTAAAACTATATGCAAAAATGCAAAGTGAAATTTCAGGGTGAACACATGTTGAAAATTGCGTTGCAGAACTCTTTCAAAGCATATGATAATTAAAATAAAGTAGAGGGTGATAGATGTTATGTAAGAAGGAAACAAAGTTCCTGTGTGCACATATTGATGAATGTACTGACGTGTCTATGTGAGTGTGTTAGTGTGTCGGTAGTATATGTGTCAGGGCCTGCGTTGTACATACATGCTGATGTGCGCCCATATTGGCATATGTGTGAAAGAGGTCAATGAAGTTTCAAGTATAACTCATAAACAGGAAGTATAGTTCAGTGGGACATTGAAGAAGACTAACCTCACAAACCTTTAGAAATCGGCTTGTCACTAAAAGGTAAACCATTTTTATCTGAAACTAATTTCAATGTAGATATGGTCAGTCTTCAATGCACACACACACAAATTCATGTGAATTTGCAAAAGTATGCGAGCACACACACACACACACACACACACACACACACACACACACAGAGTGATTTCCATGTTAGCACAATTGGATTTATTTCCCCAGAGAAAGAATCAGTAAGTGGGATAGCATCAAATTGAAAAGGTTCTGTAAATAAAAGTAAATAACTAATAAAGTGATGAGGCAGTCCACAGAATGGGATAAAATATTTGACAGCTAGTCTTTCAACAGAGGATTAATAGGCAGAATGTATAAATAATTAAAACACTCAACTTTAAAAATTAAAATAACTCAATCAATAAATGGGCAAGTGAGTTGAACAGGCACTACTCAAATGTCCAATAACTATATGAAATAATGTTCAAAATCCTTAGTTGCCAGGGAAATTCATATCCTAACTACACTGAGAATCTATATCACTCTAGTTAGATTGAAAATCATCAAGAACACAAGTAAAAATAATTGCTGGTGCAGGTATGAGGAAAAGGAAATCTCATATACTATTATTGGGATTTCAAATTAGTACAATCACTAAGGAAATAAGTATAGATATTCCTTAAAAAGGTAACAATAGAGCTACCATATGACCCAGCTATCTACTCCTTGGTATTTACCCAAAATATTTAAAATCAGGATTCTTTAGTGATGCATGTTTATTACAGGACATTTCACAATAACCAAATTATGAAGTCAGACTAGGTGTTGTCAACAGATGAATGTACAAAGAAAATATGATATTTATAGGCAATGAAGTTTTGTTCAGCCATAAATAATAATAAAATTATATATAATTTACAGAAATATGGATGAAATTGAAGACCATAATTTTCAGTAATAAGTCCAATTCAGAGATAAAAGTATGCTATGTATTTCTTCTTATGTGGAAACTAGAGGTAAAAAGCAGAGGGAGAAAGGTTCACGGAGAAAGCAGAGGTAGCCCATAGGGTAGAAGGAGGAGGTCCAGGGCAAGCAACATTGATAAGTGAAATTGATCAAGTTATGTTTTTATGCATGTGAAAATATACCATAATAAAATCAAACATTTTCTAAAATTGGAATGCACAAACACAACAAACCAAAAACCATGAAATAATTAAATAATGACATTTTCTGGAAAAAAAGAATTTGATCTATTTCCTTTTTTAATAATGAGTTTTAAAAATAAAGGGTAGGATTCATAGATGAGATTTAGAGAAAGATCCTCTGAATTTAGGATATGCCATTTGCTTTGCTACCTAAGCGATGTATGGACATAATAGAAATGACTAACATTGTTTTAGAAGTAGAAGTGCACAGTTATTGTGCTCATTTCGTTTGTGTGCATTATCTCATTTATTCTACGAAATGCTCTTATCTGTTTATAAATGATGGAATCAAACCTTATCTTCATTAGCTGATCCCTGGACACTGGATTCTTTTAATCCAGTTTATTTTGATTTGCATCTCCTTGATTGCTAATAATGCTAAACATTTTTTCATGTATTTATTGGCCATTTGTATGTCTTCTTTTGTTAAGTGTCTATTGAGTTCACTTGCTCTCTTTTGATTGGGTTATTTGGTTTTTTTATTGTTAAGTCTTTTAAATTCTTTGTACATTCTAGATATTAGTCCTCTATCAGAGGAATAGATGGCAAAGAACTTATCCCATTCTGTCGGCTCTATCTTAAGACTTTTGATGGTTTTCTTTGATCATCAGAAACTTTTTAGTTTAATGCCATCCAATTTATTACATTTTGTTTTAATTTCTAAGCATTGGGGGTCTTATTGAAGAGGTTTATACCTGTTCCTCTATGTTTCAATGTTGGACCTATGTCCTTCTCTAGTAAATTCAAAGTCTCTGGTCTAATTTTCAAGTCTTTGATCCATCTCAAGTTGAGTGCAGGGTGAGAGGTTGGGATTTAATTCCATTTTTCTACACATGGGCAACCAGTTTTTCCAACATCATTGTTGAAAAGGCTGTCATTTCTCCAACATATGTGTTTGGTACATTTGTCAAAAATCAATTGGTTATAACCCCAATAAAAAAGACAATCAAGAAGTCAAGCAGCTAGGCGTGGTGGCACATGCTGGAATCCCAGCATTCGGGAGGGTGAGACTGGAGGATCCAGGTTCATGGCCAGCCTCAGCTACCTAGTGAGGCACTCCGCAACTTAGTGAGACCCTGTTTCAAACTAAAGAATTAAAAAAAATAGGGCTGGGGGTATAGCTCGGAAGTAGAATACCCCTGAGTTCCATCCCTAGCACCACACACACACACAAAAAAAGTCAAGCAACAATAAGTACTGGGGAGGTGTGAAGGTGTGAGGACACAGGAACTCTTTTAGACCTATGGTGGAATTGTAAATTAGCACAGTTGCTCTGAAGAGCAATGTGGAGATTCCTCAGAAAATTGAGACTATATCCACCATATGACACAGATACACCACTCCTGGGTATCTTTATAGACAATTATAGTAATGCGTACATATCCATGTTTATAGCAGCATAATTCATAATAGCCAAATTATGGAACCAATCTAGGCATCTATCAATGAATGAATTAATTACAAATTTATGAGATATATACACAATGGAATTCTACTCAGTAATAAATAACAAAGATATATCATTCGCAGGAAAATGGATGGACCTGGAGAACATTATGTTGTGAGATTTTTTAGTCACAGAAAGTTATAGGTCATATGTTGTCTCTCATATGCAGAAGCTAGGAGGTAATAAGTATATCAGAAGGACTTCAGATAATGGAGGAGAAGCTCCTGTGGAGTCAGGTAATTGGTCTAGAAGAAGGGGCAAAAGGGATAATCAATGAAGAAATCACTTCCATTGACATGACTTACTTATGTGAAAATACCAATGCCAGTTTCAATATCCTTTTGTGAATTCTAAGTCAAGGGACAGTGCTCTATCTAAACTTTACTTCTCTAAGACCCAAATGGTCTTGGGGGATTAATAGATTAATTAATTAATCTCTAATTAATAGATCAGTGGTGAAATAGATAATTTTTCAGAAAATATTCACTTCCTATATTCCCATCTACATGAGAGTAAAATATTATGTTCTGTGATAGTCGGTGATAGAATGTGAGGAATTTATCTTTAGCCTGTAGATGGCCACATTCTTGCTGTATTCTCACATGGTTTTACATACACTTGGTGTTTCCTCTCCTTCGTATAAAATACCAATCCTATTAGTCTAGGACCCCCCCCCCATGACTTTCTTTAATTAAAATTACTTCCTTCAAGCCCTACCTCTAATACATTAAGAAAAAGAGCTTCAATTTATAAATTTGGGGGAATGCAATTTAGTTCACAACACCCGTCCTTCAAATTCAAGTTGGGTATGGTACTTATATTGGCCTCCTTGCTAAAGTATATTTTTATATCTCTTGATTTCTGGATTGGTTATATGATCTGCCTTATTATTTTATTTCTTTAACTGATACCTACAAATATAAAAGTTGTACATGTTAATGGTATACCATGGAATGCCCAAGATGTGAATACATTGAGTAATGTTTAAGTTAGGTTAAAACTATCTTATGATTTGTTTTAAATGAGATGTTCACAAGGTGATATTACTTACATCATAGCCTTACTCTTCTGTGCTTCTGTCATAGCCAAGATAAGAACCTAATCTGAGTATCTTTCTTGATTCGAAAGAGTAAGTTTCTTGAACTGCCCTGGTCCAAAGTCCCCTAGCTAGATGATCAGTTGTCTTCGATGGGAAGCTGACCCTTATGCACAGTAATAATTGCTTTCTCCTGACGTTGGGAGCATTATTGTGATATGTCTAATACACTACCCACCCCTGTCCTCTACACTTTAACTCAACACCACCTAAGATGCTGTCATGTTAATTGAGCCAACCATTTCAAACAGGTTCACAGAATTGACTAAATATGTCAACTAATAAATGATGATAACAAATTTGAGACTCTAACCCTTGCCCAGGCAAGCCACCTCACCCCCACAACTATTCTCAGCTCACTCAGAAAGAGACATATGTTCTACTATCTGATCTTCATAAGATTACGACTTACTAAAGAATCAGTGTTTATTGTATACTAATTGAATAAAAAATAAATTTTCACTAGTGATAATCCAGTCTCTTATGATAATCAGACATTCCAGTAAGTGATATAACATATATTTATATATATACACATATATATATGTATATATATGTGTGTGTGTGTGTAATATGATTTACACAATAAACCTTCTAACATTTTTATGCAATGCTATTGCTATCCCTGAAACTTGAGCCAATCTTCAATTTTTTTCACTCCTGATAACAATGAGTAGGAAAAACAAGAACCAGTTAGGATCTAGTGTCCCAGAGAAAGTTAGCCTTGAGACAACCTGAATAGGAAAAGCTAGAGGTTAAACTAAATGATCTCTACAGGCTCTGTCGCTCTAAAACTCTAAACTTTGATGACTGTGGCAGCCTTTACCACTGGGTTAATGACCCTAGACTGTGTCCTTCAGATATATATTATTCATCAACATCTTAATAATCACCAGGAAACCACTTCACTACCTGAAAGTTTTATGTGACTTAGATTTATACATTGTATTTGTATAATACCTTTCAGTTTCAAAAGTACTTTCAAGATATTATCTTCTTGTGTCCACAAAAAAGCACTGTGAAGTAGAAAGGACAGAAATTTAATGCACATTTAATGGCTGAATTAATAATGGCTCTGCATAGTTTGAAAATTGCCCCAAATTAGCTACAAAGTTAAGGGCGTTGTTGGAGCTTGAAATCAGACTTTTTAAAAATCAATCTGGCTTTTGTCACACTGTCTCTGGAAAGAATGCATGAGAGTTTAGGAGAGGCAGATAGAGGTATTTTGACCTGTGTATTGTCCATTCATTAACTGACTCACTCATTTTCATAATCCCTGACTCACTTATTCTTTTATTCATAGAAGCAGAGTGTCAAGAGTACAAAATCTATAGGTAGTTACCGGGGTTTATGTCTTCGCTCAGTATTCCGTGGTATGTGATACTACTTTCCTCATCTGCAGACTGGAATGCAGCCTGTAGACGGTGCCTTATAATTTTTTAAATGATAATAAAGTTAATATGCATTAAGGACTTAGTGCAGTGCATGTCCTGCAGTACATGCTCTGTCCCTGTTCCTATACTGCTGTATTGTCTGCCCTTGATATCAGTTAAACACAGGAGAATACAAAATAAGATTTAATATGCCATTGGGAGGTGGGAAAGGAAGGGGAGGAAAGTTTTGGGGTTTTTTTGTTTTGTTTTGTTTTTTGTTTTTTTTTTTTTTACAAATTGTTTTACAAATATTTGTAAAATTCTGTGATAAGTTTAAGTGTACCCTGAAAGTAAGTGGTCTCTATTTTTAAAACTCCCAGAAATAGTTATTTTTAAAAATCCTGCATTTCAGTTTAGACAAGAATCTCAGAGCTTCAGTTTGGGTGGATGTCTATGTTTTCTGGAGTTTCACTCCATTTTTCACAAATACTAGCCTGTGGAATCTCTCCCAGTGAGCAGCAGTTGAATGACTGGGATGGCCTCCTCTGCTTCTGGACTTGTGCATCAGTGTCTGTCCACTCTGCCATCCATGTGCTGAGCCAGCCTTAGGATAAACCTGACTCCCAGGAAGCTGTAGAAAGAGAAGAAAATAAAATTCTTAATGACTTTTGGTGTGCTTAGTCAACTTCAAACAGAAGCCAATTCTAATTCTGGACTTTACAGTAAACAGCGCAATGCATCCAGGAACTCATTTTCATTATTTAACTCTTTTGAGAAGTGCTGTGAGTGGCCCCCAAATTTAGCCTAATACAGAAAGTAACTTGGATCCATATAGTTGGGACAATGAACTTAGTGGGGTCAAGGGCAAAGTTCTGTAGGCACCCAGGGAGTGTGTGCCAACATGACCATCAGGACACATGACGGTCATTCACATTTCCTTTACTGATTCCTGCCCTTCCATCTTGAGTTTATCTCTACAAATGCAGTTGTAATGCATAGTTGCTGATGGCTTCACCTTTGTTTCTATGCCTATCCACAGACTATTTTATTTATTTTTTTAAATTTTTTATTGTAGTAATTCGTGCAATATAGCATACATCTTTGTTAAATCAACTTCTACTTTGCCATCTATGCTCTTCTCCCAGTACAAAAAGCAATTTTCTTTTTACCTATTACTAGCATAAGAAGCATATCCTAATGAATATATAAATACATTCTTAGTTAACAAGAATCCAAGTTTTGATTAAAGCATAAACTTATTTTAAGGTAAATCTTAAAATAAATGACTTAACAATCATTATGACTTGTAAGAAAGTCAGATTCTAGGAAGGACTTGTGGGAATTCCACTTCAAACTCTTATTCTTTTTTCCCTATTTGTGCTCAGTCTTATCAGTGTGTCAAAGGTATTTCTATGTCCAAGACCGTTTTGATTTATTTGATTGTTTCCTTCCTATTAAAATATATCAATTAAATTTTAAAGCTCAATAACAATTGCCTTGACTTATAAACACATTCAACCCTTCCTAAATTAGGCTGAAACTTTTTATGCTTTTTAAATTCTTTATATATTCTTTAAAATTGTCCTTGCATTAATTATTCTATAGATTTAAATGTTACTTAAAATGTCTTATTTCTTTGATTGAATTTTATCACTCTCTGCTCCTACCTCTCTGATTTTCCATGGTAACTTCAACAAATATGTTTCTATCCCTTCACAGTAAGTGAGATTTCTTTAACCTTTATCTATGAGAAATTAGAAAAAAAATATTACTCACAGTGCTTAACTCCTTCCCACCTTTGTGGCAATTTTATGCTCAGTAAAGTATTGTTAAAGACTGCAGAGAATTCACCAGGTGATAAAGAAACCGAGCTTTATTCAGAAGATGTAGAGACTCCTGTGGTTTGCCTTATTTTGAGATTTGTATTTGTTGCAATGTTTATTCTACCCACTCTGTATTTCAGACTTGAGTTTGATTCCTTCTAGAATTGTTTCCGGTTTATATACACACATATCTTATATCTATATCTACATATATCTCCAGCTGCCTGCTTGTTCTCCCTACTTTGATGGCCAGTGGTATCTTAAAGTTCTCATATCCACATTAAACTTGGTCTCCCTATCCCATTTCCCACTCAGATTTTACTGTTCCCATTTCTTATTTCCTTTCTCAGTGTTTATATATAATTCCTCAATAAGTCTTTTTATATCTTTCTTAGAAGTATGTCCAGAAACTCATGCATTCTTGCCACTTTTGCTAGGGGCACCCTGCTCTAGCCATTGTGAACTCTGGCTTGGATTATTGCTCTGTCAAGCTGTGTGGACTATTTTCCAAGTTCATCAACAAACCCATTCTCTGCTCATCTTTGCTCTGTAATGCCCACCCCCTCCATGATTGATCCCAATGGAGTGTCTACGTGTGCTGGCTTACTGGCTGGCTTTCAGTGTCTTTGGTCAATGGACGCACTAGGTAGAGATCAGCAGGCAAGAACATGGACACATTCATAAGGATACTTCTCTGAACTCTTCTTTGTATCCTTTATTTTGATGCTAGCTCTATGTCCCCTAAGATTACAGATCCTTTTGTGTGCTCCATACTCTACAGATCCAGTTATTTCTGAGCTCTGATATTGTAAAATTTTCCTTTGAACTCTGACCCCTGTAGTTTTATTGGCTTTATGATGTTGCTAGTCTTGGCATGTTTCAAAGTTCCTTACTTGGTTCCTTAACTCTGTTCACACTTCTATCATCAAAGTGATTTTTATAAAAAATATATAGAGTATATTCCATATATGTGTATGTATAGTTATAGGTATATTGTCCTATATTCTGCTATAATTCTGCCTCATGAAGTAGTTAACACTAGGTATCACACAAGGAAAAAATTCTCAACATTGCATCTATATATGTGTTGAATGCATAAATAATCTCTTTACAGGTGATATGACATTTAAAAATTCTGTGCCATGAGTGGTCTCATTATTACACAAATTATTTCCAGACATTGTGGAAGGGTGGAGTTCTGTTTAGGGCTCAAAGCTTTGGATGATCAAGTGGCTATTTAACTTCATATTTATTGAAACTATAATGATCACAAGTTTTGTGAGGCATACAAAACTTCTCTGTCCTAAAAAGCTTATAAAATGGAAATCTACTTAAAATGTTTAACTCTCTAGCCACAGAAGCTCTGAAGTACCAAACAGTTTCTAAAAATACATTATCTTGCCATATGGTAACATAGTTTTATTACTAGACAGAAATAGAACCTCTAGAACAACAGCCCCGGTTACATGACCCACATCTTTACCTCTCTTGCATAAGGTGAGCACAGCGTGGGAAAAGACATGGAACATCAAAGGTGTGGACACAGTAGAGGCTGAAACATTCAAGCTGAAACTATTGTTTGAATGCTATGTAGAAAATAGAGTTCCTTCCCCATGTGAATAAACGGGACATTTCTTTTCTTCAAATGAAACACAACAACAAAAAAACCCTACAGAAACTTCTCTTGGAACATTCTCTTCATAAAAACGTTTCTGCCTTCTTTAATAACCTCCCTCAACACAATCTACACTTTTATTTCAGCTCTATAGTGAAATTAAAATTCCACTGTGCCCAATTAAATGACTGAAGAGTATAAGTCTACATGAAGAAATTACAAAATCATGTGAACTTTTATCATCAAGAAATTAGGAAGCATGCTTGAGAATAGATCCTTACAGGAAGAAAAATATACTGATAGACATATACTCAACCAAGATGTAAAATCCGATGTGTTAGCTTGAAGGTCAAGAAGTATTCATAATAGATGGTTTAATTAGTTACTAGGAGCCTAGATAAATGATAAACAGAAATCTAGAAAGTTGGCATTCTAGAACTTTCCCAATTCGCAGCAGTCATCTGAAGTGAATGTTGGAGTGAACACAGGACTGGATGTATTTCATGTCATCCCAGTCACATCCTAACCATGGCCTTGGAAAGGCCCCTGAGGAAAGGGGCTGTTAAAAGACCCATGGAAGAGGAAAGCACTCACTGTTGACAGTCCTAAGTGGGTAGAGAATGATCTGGGGAGATTATGCAAATGAATTAGGCTCTTTGACTTCAGTGAGACTAACAGGATCCCACAGTGACTGGTGGGGTGGAGACAAAGTGTCATCACATGAGACAAGATTGGCAGAGGACTTCAGAGATGGTGTTACAACTAGTGCTTTGACCACAGGAGTTTGTGTTGTTGAATGACTGACCTTGTGTCTATAGGGATAATGAAGATGTGTAGCCTTCGACAGGGTTAGCTAAGCTGGGTAGAACACATACATGTCTGATGAGCAAAAACCTGATTAGAAAAGCTAAAGTCCTAAAGTCTAACTCCCTCAGGGAATGAAGTCTCAGGGAACCTGGGATGAAGATGGCTTCATTCTGTGGTTATTTCCTTAGTTCCTCAAAGTGTAGCCACTGGCAGGAGCTCCATTTTGATTTCTTAACATGCTGAGTTAAAAGCCAAGTTTGATTTTTGAAGAATGCCTGTGAATCAGAGTAAACTTTATCAGGTGTTAGCACTGATGGCAGACTGTATTCCAGAATTGGCCTCTTTACAAAGCAAATCAGAGAGCCCCTGGCAACAGGTATGTAGCTACTGACTAACTGACCAAATATTTTGTTTCTCATTTTCCTGATTAATTTATCCAACTGGGAATAGTCCAGTTTCAGCTGGCCAGTGTAGCAATACCTGTTCATTGTGTTATTTCAGTAATACATCACCTCTAATGTGTTCTTTCTTAGCATATTATGTAAAATGTAATCACATTATTTTATCCCAGTATATCTTGCCATTACACAGCATATAAGGTGTTTTACTAATTGAATGATATGAAGACAACATAGAAAACCCTAAAGGTTTTACTGGTACACATTATTCCAGAGAAATTTCAATGATATTTATACATTAATGAACTTTCTAAGGACTTAGAAGTCTGGATCAGGTTTGGAGATAATGCTAAAGTAAATGATATGTTGTTGTATGCTGTACCATACAATGAGATAAAAAGGTATAATGTATGTAGTCTGTAGATATTTGCTGAATTATTTTCAAAACCTTACTCTGATGAATAATTGAAGTAGATAAGACATAAACCAATGATTAACCCCTTCCCCCAGCAATATTTCTAAAAAAAACATACAGCTTAGAAGTTTGATACATTGGATGAGCTGTTAAGAAAAATGTTTCTTCAAGTTTCCAGGTTATAGTAATTTATCTACCTTCTCTCTTACCTGTTCTATCGACCTCTATCTGTTATTAGCAAAGTATCTCCCTGATATCTACTTATATCTATTAACACTCCCAAGTTTTTCTCTCTGCTTTTCGCATAACTTAATTTTCTTGAGTAAACTTCCTAAACAGCAATTGTTCATGGCTGGTAATTTTAGAGGATTTTTTTTCTGCTTCAGGAAATTATATCATTCTTTTCATTCAGAACATGGTGTTGATGTCCTTTGGTCTTGTGGACAAATTATAAAATGATGGCGACATAGGGTTTGATTGTGCCTGTGTGAAGAAGAATTGTCTTGATTTATAGCTGCCAAAAATAAAGGACAAAAGAAAAACAGAAATGAAGTAGCATGTGAGATGACATGCACATTGGTAATGTTTCCATGGTGGTAACCCACATCACAATAAGCTCAGACCAAGCTTTGGTTTGCTGATTTTTACTTGAGCAGGATCCACAGATCTATCAAAATATTCTTTACCTAAAAAGAAAGAATTTAACTGTGATTCCAGCCCTAACTAAGATTTTGAGATGTTGAACTTGTATTCTGTAGATAAATTAAAGTATTTTTACAAAAGTCATATATCATTTTCTTCAAAGTATCTCTCCCTCTCTATATATGAATACATATGTGATGTGTGTATGTGTAAAATCATAAATAAAAACATACACATACATATACATACATACATATACCAGTATATTCTAATATATTAGATCAGTATATCTATAAATATATATATGTGTGTGTGTGTGTTTGTGTGTGTGTGTGTGTGTGTGTGTGTTTTCTGTCATTAGATATTCTCTTAGTCATCCTGGGATATCTTTAGTTTGGGTACATATCCATTCTCATTCTCTCGTTCCTCATTGCTCACATAGATGGAAACCACTTCTTTAATATGCTCTACTTTCTATTTTCTTCTTCAACTCTGAATCCCAATCACCCTTCTTAAGAGAATCCTCTTTCTTTTTTCAATGTTTTCTCCTTAAATGAAGAACAAATTATTGCCTGGTTTAGAAAAGCAAGTTACACATAGATTGTTACAATTTACAAAAATATTCACCAGAATTTTGTTGTTGTTGTTGAATGGCTTCTAATTTTCATGTGTGTCATAGAGTTTATGATTTAGTAGCCAATGTATCTAATTATCAAATTGGTTTTTCCTTTAAAATGTTTTTGATGTTTCTTATTTTCTGGTTTGTATCATAGTCTAATCACCTTGCATGTGCCTCCTGCTCTCTTTTTTTCTTACAATTAGACCACTATTTATGAAATGAGTGTATCATTTTCATGACAATGGTTGGGAGAAAATATACCTGTGCTATGTAAATTGCCAGTTTTAGTGATTCATCATTCCCACTCCCTGTTCCTGGAAAAGATCCATTACCATCATGCTAAGAAAGTGAACATTTCTTGGAATCATAAATTATGGTTGTTTATGCATTTCCTATGAAAGATTACTTACAGGAAACAATTTGTTTACATTTAGACTCCTGTATGGGGTTGAAAAAATAATCTATTGAAACTTTAGTCTAGAGTGGATAAGATTTAAAGATCCCATCATTTTTAATCTTACAAATAGGGAAGCTATTTCTGTCCAGTCTCTCTATTGAAAATTTTGAGACATGTAGTAGTTATCAAATATTAGTAGTTATTCTTTTATTGTTAGAAGATTCCTAGATTTCTATACTTAGCCCTGAATTCACTCTAAACTCAAAAAACTAACACTGTACTTGCAGACTTCAGAACTCAGTATATTCTAATATACTAGATCAGTATATTCTAATATACTAGATCAGTATATTCTAATATACTAGATCAGTATATTCTAAAGGCATTGTGCGATTTTTAATCACAGTGAGTCATAGTTAGGCACTTTACAGTAAAACATCCCCCAAAATATTCAGCATGCTATTGTCTTAGCCTCAGAAATCTAACCAGGAAAGAAACTTTGGGGGTTATCTCTGACTGTTTCTTTCCTTAACATGTATGTAAGCTTTGGGTTTGCTTTAATTATATTCCATTGTTCTATCGGTTTTGACAAAAAGACTATTAAAATTGATGCTAGTAAAGATCAGCCAGTCTTAGAAAGTCAGGGGTTGTATGATTTCTTTTATATGCGGAAGCTAAAGATAAAGTGGAAAACAAGAGGGACGTCAGGTAAATGAGAAGGGAGATCTTAGACTAGTAGAAGAAAACTGGGGGAGGGGGAAAATGAGGTTTAAGGGCTTAAGGAACTAAACAGTTCCAATAATGCTATTTCCATATATGAAGGTACCACTAACAGTCTCACTAACATGGACAGGGAGGAAGGTGTGGGCAGCAGGATGCAGAAGGAAACACGCCAATTGCTTTGTGCACATATGCTTGTGTCACTTTAAACTTCACTATTATGCATAATTACAATAAGCCAATAAAAGTATAAAGAGTTGATGCCAAGGTTTCCATTCTTACCTACTTAATACTAGGTGTAAAGCCGGGCGTGGTGGCGCACGCTTGTAATCCCAGCATTCGGGAGGCTGAGACCGGAGGATCCGGGTTCGCGGCCAGCCTCAGCTACCTAGTGAGGCACTCCGCAACTCAGTGAGACTCGGTTTCAAAATAAAGAATAAAAAATGGGGCTGGGGGTATAGCTCGGAGGTAGAATGCCCCTGAGTTCAATCCCCAGTAC
>PVLC010004217.1:16385-87592 GCA_004027655.1 Graphiurus murinus
AAAAAAAAAAAAAAAAAAAAAAAAAAAAAAAAAAAAAAAAAAAAAAAAAAAAAAAAAAAAAAGAAAAAGGTGTTGCTAAATTGCTTAGGTTATCTTCAAATGTGTGATCTTCCTGTCTCAGCCTCAGGTCTGTACCTGACTCAGGTACAGACCACCTCGCTTGACTCAGTTTTTTGGTTTTTTTTTTGGCAGTATTGGGGTTTGATTGAATCAAGGGGTATTCTACCTCTGAGCTACACCCCAGCCCTATTTTTAATTCTTTATTTTGAAACAGGGTCTCACTAAGTAGCTGAGGCTGGCCGTGAACCCTCGATCCTCCTGTCTAAGCCTCCCAAGTACTGGGATTATAAGCATGTGCTACTACACTAAGATTTTTTTTCCCTTTTTTTAAATAACTGAGAGATACTAGTTGATTAATTTAGAAAAGCTGAATTAAGTTAGTGTTTTGGTTTAAATTACAGAGTTATCTGATAATCCCAGATGTATTTTCTTGCCCGTCTGCAGTTGTAACCAACCATACAGTGGCTCCCCCTCCACTGACGGATTTGCATCTCATGAGTCACAGCGGTGTTCTTCCCAGCCATGTAGATTCTAGTGTAACCAATAATCACACATTTACATTCTTTTCCAGTGTTTATGTGTAACAAGTAGTAGTGCAACAGACATGGTTAAGGCTAAACCTTTGATCACATAACTAATATCTCAGAGTATACGCAGATTAAGGCTTTCGATAGGCTGGATTTCCTGCCAAAGACTCATTAAAACTGTTTTCATTTTCCCCAGCGATATGAGATAACCCTTACACACTTGTCCAGACCGGATGTTATTTTTTAAAAAATCTTTGCTGATTTGACCAGTTTCATAGGTTAAAAAAGAATACTACTTAATTATTTTTAATTTACATGGCATTGAGTAATAGTTTGGTTATTTGCATATATTCATTATCCATTTGTGAATTTCTTGCATATATTCCTTAGCCTTTTTTCTTTTTCCAGTGCTAGAGATTAAAACCAAGGCCTCATGTGTACTCTACCCCTGAGCTTCAAGCCCACCCCTTGTCTTTTTCTTTAGTTTTTAATTTTTCCATACTGGGGATTGAATTCAGGGGCATTCTACCTCCTAGCTATACCCCCAGCCCTATTTTTTATTCTTTATTTTGAAACAGGGTCTCACTAAGTTGTGGAGTGCCTCACTAGGTAGCTGAGGCTGGCCGCGAACCCAGATCCTCCGGTCTCAGCCTCCCAAATGCTGGGATTACAAGCGTGCGCCACCACGCCCGGCTTCCTTATTTTTCTTTTAATTGGCAGACACTTACTGCTATTTAGATGTTCTTGATTTATTAAAGGTATTGAAATGAGTGTTTCCTCTTACAGGGTTCTTGTCCAGTGGGTTTCAATGAATGAAGTCCAGCAACTAACGAAGGGTGTAGAAATATGAAAGTTTACTTTAAATCAGGGAAAGAGAGAAGTTAAAAACAGCTCCTCCCCTACAACTGGGGTGTAGGGGTCCCTGAAAGAAAGTCACCACCAAAGCTCTTAGGAGGTGGGCTTTTAAACCTTACTGAGTTTCCCCATCTGCTCTTTTATAATTGGTCAGGATTGGGTTTTGGGGAAACAGTGTCTTTTGCTGGATTTCAATCCTTAATTTGAATTGTTACTGTGTGGACAGGTGGACCCTGATCCCCTGGAACCCACTGGTGTCTCCCCTCCCTGCTCATCTCTTCCACCTCGCAGAAGGTGGTGCAGATGACCGTCTTTAATCCCTCCTCTTCCCAGTCCTCTGTCCTACCTCAATATTAACCCTGGATCTGACCTGTATAGCACAAGTATTGGTTCCAGATTGTTATGTTTGCCTTTTATTGTTCTCAGGGTAGAACTATTTTGCTTTCAGAAGGAAAACAGATTTAACCAAATGGTGACTTCTTACGTAGTTCAAAAAAGTATAGAACTGCAATATTAGCAGAATGACAATGCATTAATATGCCTGTTGTTTTTTCTCTACATTGATTAGATATGAACTCTTTTAAACTATAACATATACACTCTGCACCAAACTTTATTTTTCTACATTAATGGGGGGCAATGGTAACTTTGCTTCATTAAAAAAATAAAAGAAAATAGACTATGAAGGAAGGAATACACCATTTTTTTTTTTTTTTTTCGGTACTGGGGATTGAACTCAGGGGCATTCTACCTCCGAGCTACACCCCCAGCCCTATTTTTTATTCTTTATTTTGAAACCGAGTCTCACTAAGTTGCGGAGTGCCTCACTAGGTAGCTGAGGCTAGCCGCGAACCCGGATCCTCCGGTCTCAGCCTCTGGGCAGAGGAGGAAGAGGGGAGGGAAGCTGAAGGTAGCTAACAGAGTAAAGCTGTGGGCTCTTTTGCTGTGAAAGAAAGGAAGGAAGGGAAGAAAAAAAGAAGAAAAGATACAGAAAAAAAATTGAGTGCCTGTTCTCTGTCAGGCGTGAGTACTTTCAGCCCATCTTCTCATCTACAAAATAGGAAAAGCTCTTACTTTGTCAGGTTTTCCTATCCAGTCCTCTGGCTCATCATGAGCACTCATCAGAAGATGGCTTCTTTTAGGATCTTAATGACATAACATGGAGGGTCTGTGCTCAATGACCTAGTAGCTCTGAGAACACCAGAGCTACCATTGGAGTTGTTAATTAAACACTCATCTGGAGGTGAGAACAGAGTGTTTGTCTGTTTCCTTGGTCTTGGCCTTAGGTAGAATTTTAGATCATCAGTTTTTCCTCCTCCTCCTCCTCCTCCCCCTCCTTCTCCTCCTCCTACTTTTCTGATTGAACCCAGGGGCATCCTACCCCTGAGCTACACCTCTAGCCCTTTTTTATTTTGAAACAGGGTTTCACTAAGTTGCTGAGGCTGTCCTTGAACCTATAATCCTCTTGTCTCAGCCTCCTATATACTCAGATTACAGGTATGTGCCACCACATAGGGCTCCTTTCTTCTTCTTAAATGTAGAGTATTTGAAACTGAAAGTTTCTTTTAAAAGACTTGATTTAGCTATAACCCACAAATTATGATAAAGTATATTTTCCTCATTTCTTTAAAAAAATCCTGATTTCCCTTGCAATGTCTTCTTTGACATATAGTTATTTAGATATATGTTGTTAATTTTTTTTTTTTTTTTTTGCGGTACTGGGGATTGAACTCAGGGGCGTTCTACCTCTGAGCTACACCCCCAGCCCTATTTTTTACTCTTTATTTCAAAACTGGGTCTCACTAAGTTGCGGAGTGCCTCACTAGGTAGCTGAGGCTGGCCTCGAACCCGGATCCTCCGGTCTCAGCCTCCCGAATGCTGGCATTACAAGCGTGGGCCGCCATGTCCGGCATATGTTGTTAATTTTTAAATATTTGGGCTTTTAGAGATCTTACTGGTTTTTAATTCTATGGTCATCACAGAACATTTTGCATAACATTTTTATCTTTAGAAATTTATTGAGATTTGTCTTATGTCCTAGCAGAAGGGCCATCTTGGTGACCTTCCCATGTGCACTTGAAAAAACAATTCTGCATTTGTTGGGTGTGGACTCCATAAATGTCATATTGAGTTTTTTACAAGTATTGTTCATATCTTCCATATGCTTACTAATTTTTCATCTACTTATATCAGTTACTAAGAGATAAATGTTGAAATTTTCAGCTATGATTATGGAATTGTCTGTTTTTCCCTATAACTTTGTTTTCTGTCTCATACGTTGAAAGTGAAACTCTGTGATTCAGTTCTTGCATACTTAAGAGTAGTAAACTGACTCCTTTGTCGTCATGAAACGTGCTCTTACTCTCTGGTAATAGTCCTTGTCCTGCAGTCTATACTGTCTGATACTAATGGAGCCATTTCAGGTTTCTCGTGTTTACAGTTGGTATGGCATATTTTTTTCCATCCTTTTACTTTCAAGCTATCATTATACGTAAAGTATGCCTCTCATCCACAGGATAGTCAGTGGGTCTTGCTTTTTGTTAATCCAGTCTCACAGTCTGTGGTTTTTAATTTGAATGGTTGGTCTATTTACACACAGTATGAATATTGATGTGGTTAGGTTTAAAAGCCTTTCTCTTTGCATGCATTTTCTATATTCTTGGTTTCTTCTTTTTTTTCTCCATTCCCATCTTCTTTTGGGTCAATCAGATAATTTTTAGTATTCCATTTTCATTCCTTTGTCGGCTTCCTTTGTACTTTTAATGTTTCCTTGGGGATTAAAATAGTTATTTTTAGCTTATTATAGTCTTAGTGTTTACATTACCATACATTAAATATAAGAAGCATACAATGATACAATTTTATTACCTTTCCATATCCCTTTTTTGTTGGTTGTTGTTTTAAGACAGGGTCTTGCTATGTTGGCAGAGGCTGATCTTGCTTTCCTGGGCTCAAGCAATTTTCCTGCCCCAACATCCTAAGTGGCTGTGCCACTACATCTGGCTGCCATTCCTTTCCTTTATGCTATTGTTGTTATCATTTTATGTCTATATTATCAACACACTATTATCATTTTTGCTTCCAGTAGCCAGTTGTCTTTCAAAGACAATAAAAGGAAAAAAATATATTCTTTTATATTTGACCACATATTTGGCATTCTGGTTTCTTTCTCTCTCTGCACATCTGTGTATCTGGGTTTCCATCCTGTATAATTTCCCTTCGGTTTGAAGAAATTTCTCTGTATT
Organism: Graphiurus murinus; assembly: GCA_004027655.1. Lineage (NCBI taxonomy): Eukaryota > Metazoa > Chordata > Mammalia > Rodentia > Gliridae > Graphiurus > Graphiurus murinus. Next base: position 21,073 of record PVLC010004217.1, read on the forward strand.
ACTTTTATAGTTTAATTCAGTTGATGGTGATTTCTCAGGCTTTTAAAATCTGATGTTTTTAATTTCTATTTAATATATTGAGGGATATTTTAGCTGGGTATAGAATTCTAGATTGCCTTCTTGTCTTTCAGTACTGTGGCTGTTACACTGTCTTGTTTCCATTGTTTCTGATGAGTCAACTGTCACTTGTTATGTTTTTCCATGATGTGTAATGCATCATTTTTTTCTCTGGCTGCTTTCAAGATTTTCTCTTACTTTTTGGTTTTCAGCAGTTTGACTATGACATTGACCTACACATAGGTCTTTCTCTTTTATCCTTCATGTGGTTCACCAAGAATCTTAGGTATACAAATTAAAATTTTCTACTGAATTTAGGGGCGTTCTAGTCATTCTTTTCTTTTTTGTTTTTGCAGTGCTGAGGATCAAACCCAGGGTCTTGAACATGTTAGGCAAGTGCCATACCATTGAGCTACATTCTCATCCCTCTAGAAATTTTTTCTGCAAATATTTTTTCTTCTCTGTAATTCCTCCTTCCAGGATTCCAGTTACATGTGTATTTATTTCATTGCATAATATCCTCCCACAAAACTCTCACACTTTGTTCTCTTTTTCTCTCTCTCTTTTTTTTTTTTTTTTTTTGCTCTACTGGGGATGGAACCCAGGGACATTCTACCTCCGAGCTACACCCCCAGCCCTGTTTTTATTCTTTATTTTGAAACAGGGTCTCACTAAATTGCAGAGAGCCTCACTAAGTAGCTGAGGCTGGCCGTGAACCCGTATCCTCCAGTCTCAGCCTCTCAAGTACTGGGATTACAAGCGTGTGCCACCACGCCCGGCTCTTTCTCTTTCTTCAGTCTCATATCCTACCTCCTGTTTGTTCTTCAGATTGTAAATTATAGATATAAGAGTTGGTAGCTCTGGTGACAGATCCATAGAAGTTATCTGCTAATAATGTTAGCAAATTTTTCACTTAAAACTTGTACTTTTCAGTTCTAGAATTTCCATTTGGTTCTTTTTTATAGTGTCCATCCCTTTCCTGTAATTACCTATCTATTCACTTCTTAAAACCATATTTTCCTTTATCTCCTTGAATTAATTAATTAGCCTTTAACATATATATGACAGTTGTTTTACAGTTCTTGTCTACTGATATTCAAATCTGAATCATCTCAGTGTCTATTTTTATTGAATTAACCCTTTTTGGTTATGGGTCACATTTCTTTGTTTCTTGGCATATGCAATAAATATTATATTGAGTATTACGAGCGATATTACAGAGATTCTGATTAAGGGTATTGAGGTTTTTTTTTTTTTTTTTTTTTTTTTTTTTCCTCTCCCCCTGCCAGAATTGATTCTGTCTGTCTCAGTATCTCAGTCGTAGGAAAGGAATTTCCACTTTGAACTTAGCCCAAGGCTGTGGCTCAGAGCAAGAGTGAGATCTTTATTACTAATGCATGGCCTTCCTGGTATCCTAATTGAATTGAATTCCTGGAGGCCTTTATGAACAACTCTTTTTTTTCTGGTTGAGTAGAACCCTGGTCTCCCCTAGCACTGTATGACCTCTAGCATCTCCCTATGGCACTCAGCCACATGCATTTGGTCCTGTGCATGGACAGTCAAGCCCTTGACAAAGCACCTTTGCTAAATCCCCACGGAGACTTCTAGGGCTTCCTCTCTGCTCCTCTGGTTCACAATTCCCAGATGCTTCTCCAACTTGGAACAACCATCCCTTTTCCTTGGCTCAGGGAAACTCTAGCACTCTCTGGGCAGAAGACATCCTTAGGCAGAAAGCCAGGCCAGTTTAAGGCCACCCCCTTTGTTTCCCTTCCTCAGGGCTCACAGTCCTGTACGCCTGGGCTCAGAGCCTGAGGACAGACAGCTGCTTCCTGTGTTGTGTCCAAGTTTATGACTTTATAATGGAGGCCAAGACCAGACCAATTACTCTCTCATAGCTGGAAGCAGGAATCTGGCAGTTTGCTTCTCAGCTGTGTCTTCCTCATTAATGTTAAAGGCACTTCATTATTTTGGCTACCTCTACCAGGAGTGTGGTTGATTTTCTTCTGGCAGATCCTAATTTCTGTGTTGTCTGCAGTGTTATCGTTATCTTCTGTTACATCCTGAGTGTCTGAACTTGCGGATCTTCGCCTTTCCTCACAGTCAGGGCTGATAGAAAGTAGCCCCAGTTCACCCCAGGGAGCTTTGCCTTTTGCACAGATTGTCATCGGTGCCATCTTACCAGTTAGTATACATTGTCAGTAGTGGTAGTCTGTGAACGATAATTCAAGTTGGGTGCTGTTGTCTTGAGGGTGTTTGGAAAATGATCCGCTTAGGATAAAGAGTTTGATGTGCCATTTTGCCTTGTTTTAACTACTAAAATTAGGTATCATCACATATCCACTCCTTTACATGCTGTGTATTTTCTGCACGCAGCATTGATGCATATCTGTACATAACATGGGCTTTAAAAATATTTTCAGATAGCTCTTAGTAATTTAGCCATAGTAAGTTTTTTCCTATAGTGCATGCTCATGTATTCTCTCTCGGTCTCTGTCTCTGTTTTGTGATCAGTTCACAGGGTTTTTATGTTTTTGTTTTTGGTATGTGTTTCAAAGTGTTTTCACTTGCCCAGCCTTCCTTTTTGTTCACACAACCCTAGCTGACAGTCTTGTGGCCTCTTTCCTGAACTGCTATGGCAGCCCCACACTCTCCCCTCTTCCAAGAACCTCTTGGCCAACCCCTTCTGCAGCTCCGTCTGCCTAGAGTTGAGTCTCTCACTCTCACATAAAAACCCCACATTCACTGTTCCATGTAACCTTCCAGACTCTAGTTCCAGTTTCCGAATCCACCTCTCCAGCCAGATTTTGGATCTTCTCTGCTTAGCTTCCTCTCTGTAGATTTCCCCTTTTATATACTTCATGTGAATTGCCCCCTCCCCCTGCAATCACCTTCACTTCTGCTCATAAGGTTACTTCTTAGTGCCCCAGGTCTCCTCCACTCTGTTAGAAACAGATTCTAGGGAAGCCACTAATCAAAACTCATCAGATCGAAAGTAATTTGCCAAGACAATTTACTTCTGCTCAGAAGGGTGTGTGTAACCCACAAAAAGTCTGGTCAGCAAGTACACTGAGAGGGCAGTCGACTCAGTTTTTAGCCCTGACATGATCCTGCCCCTTACCTTGATTTGGTGAGGGCTTGGGCTGGCAACTCAGCGCTACTTTCTAAGACAGACAGTAAGTTTGAAACAAAATTTAACATTCTGGAAGACTCCTGGTCAACTAAAGATTATATGAACTAAGATGGAGGACGTACGTCAACCAAAAGTCATAGGAGTTAAGATGGCTGACATTCTAGAAGATAGGAGCTAAGATGGCTGACATTCTAGAATATTCAGGTCAACCAAAAGTCGTATGAGGTAAGATGGCGGATACTTAGGAAGATTCAGCGAGTGGAGCATACAGACACATGCACAGTTAAAATAAATGCTAAGCGTACAGTTACAAAATGGAAAGGAGTCCACTTCTATGTAATTTGCTACCTCTATAGAAAAAGATTGTCTTTATTCTACTGTGCCACTCAATGGACACCCCCCACCCCCCCACCCCCAATTCTCTGGGCTGCTGTATTGACTTTCCCCTTTATGCTGAGTTCCAGTGTTTGTGTACATGCCTAGTCCTGTTCTTCAAGATAGGAAGACATGACTCAGCAACCCTGGTGTCTCTGGGGGCCCCTGATGTCCTCTTCCTAGTGGGTACTCAGTCACCTCTGGTCCTTTCTCTCATTGAGACGCTATGCTCAAGGCTGGGGGTGGGGGAGGGCAGCTCATTTCCATTCAAAGAATGAGGAAACCAAGACCCCCAAGTATTTCAGTGATGCCGCACAGAGAGTTAATGATTGATTCCGTATTTAGAATCCAAGTCCTGCCATTTTTTTTCCCCTTTTCTCCCTGCTCTTACCTAACCTGGCTCAAAATTGCTTTGAAGGGCCCTTCAGGATAAACCTTCATCCTGTGCTACCTTGGGCATGTTCACATTCATTAAAATATGAGGTGGGGATTTTTTTTTTCTGGCTTCTTTCTCCTCCCTTTGCTGTTCTTGGAGGCGACAGCTGCCAGCGCCTTTCTTAGAACTGCTTTTACGAGTCACAGGAGACCCCAGGAAAAGGTGCTATTTGGCTGTTTTCTAGGAATGATGTATTATCACCATAGTATCACTGGATGTCAGGGGTAAAGAAGAATTGCTCTCTGTCCTGAAGAAGCTTGCAACTTGTCCAGGAGATAAATACATAAGTAATGACTGGAGGATGGCAAAGGCACCCTAACATAGCTTCTCCTGAGGTGTCAGGGACCCCAGGGGAGACGGGGCTAAACTTTGCCACAGAGGGAGTCCTGGGCGGTGCTGGGCTCACCTGTGAGCTGGATAAGATCGATCAAGATCTTCCTTACGCTGCCTGCTGGGGATGCTGTTTTCTACGCAGGATGTTTTACCACCCTGGGAATACATGTCTCTGTTTTCCTCTTTTATTTCAGGCACTTCGTCTTAGTAACATGGCCATGGGGAAGACAACCACGGGCCAGATAGTCAACCTGCTCTCCAACGATGTGAACAAGTTTGATCAGGTACACTGCATCTGGGGGGGCAGTACATTTCTCTACATGCCTTTTTTCCCTCACCTATTGGAAGGTCAGGTTTTGGGTGTAGACCAGGAATCTTTTGAGGACATCAGACAGAGGCACTTGTCAACATCTTGCTTCTCCTGTGTGTCATTTAGGTGTAGTAGTATGTGTTTATGCTGTAGACTCAAGATTCCGTTTTTTTTGAATGTTCCCTAAATAAATAGTCAGAGGGCAAGTGCTGTAGCTCCAGTTGGCTGACTACCTAGCAGACCTCCTTGACTGTCTCTGCTTAGTCTCCAGCAGGTGGGGGGATCGCCAGCCAAGTTGTCTTTCCTTTTCTAGAGGATAAACTCCTGGTGGGTAGGGGTTACTCTGTATCCCATACAATGCCTGGTACCTAGGAAGCTTTTGATGAACAATGCCAAATGGGCAGTCCCAGCTAGAAAAACCACTCTCTTGCAGGACACCTTTTTTTTTTTTTTTTTTAAACACTTAACTTGTAGGTAGATCACGTCATCTGGAGCATTCTAGCTGCTGGTCAGATCTGTACTGCACTGGGACCACTTCTTGTTCAATTGTTTATTCACCAAACATCAGCTAAGCTCTTTATTCCCCTAGTCAGTGTCAGAGGTGAAGAAGAATTGTTCTCTGCCCTGAAGAAGCTCACAACCTATCCAGGAGATAAATACATAAGTAATGACGGGAAGTTGGAGAAGGCACCCTAATGCAGTCTCTCCTGAGGTGTCAGGGGTCTCCAGGGGAGATGGGGCTCAACTTTGCCACAGAGAGAGCTCTGGGAGGTGTGAGCTCACCTGTGAGGTGGAGATCGAGGTCTTTCATATGGTCCGGTAAGGCCTGAAGCCTCCCCTGCATTGCCTGCGACGGCTCCATCTGCAGGAGATGCTGTTGTTTTTACTCCAGCAGGACTGACGCTCATGGTGGTCATTTCTGTCAAGGTTCTCACTTGTCTTTTCAGAGCACATTCTATCTGTGCCGTGTTCTCACCGGATTTTCAAGACAGCCCTAAGAACGCCTTGTCTTTTTCTTTGAAGGTGACCATCTTTTTACACTTTCTATGGGCGGGACCACTGCAGGCCATCGCCGTGACCGCCCTTCTCTGGATGGAAATCGGAATATCGTGCCTGGCCGGGATGGTTGTTCTGGTCATCCTCCTGCCTTTGCAAAGCTGCATCGGGAAGTTGTTTTCGTCCCTGCGGTAAGACAGATAACCGGCCTGAAAACTATGTCGCGTGTATTTGGTAACACCCGCCATCTGCCAACGTGACACTTTTGTCCAGAAATGAAATAGATGCCTCTTATTATCCCTTCTTTGCACTTGACACAACACACGCTCTTCAGCTTAGCCCGTGGGGGTTCCAGTCCTTAGCTCCAGGCTAGTTTTAAAGGAGAAAGGTGAAGGCATTTGCTGGCCACTCAAGCCAGCTTTTCAAGCACTGTGGCCTCAATAAGTAGCGCCCCTAAGCAGAAGTTACATGCAGTTGTTTAAACATATATTAATAATATAGAAGTTGGGTGTGGTTGCACACACCTCTAATCCTAGTACTTGGGAGGCTGAGACAGAAGGATCACAGGTTTGAGGCCAGTGTGCAGTAACTCAGCAAGACCCTATTTCAAAAATTAAAAAATGGGACTAGGTGTGCAGCTCAGAGTTAGAATGCCCTGGGTTTAATCTCCAGTAAGCACCCCTACCCCTGCCTGCTGCTCATATACAAAAGAGATAAAATAATGATAAATCCAGACCTTTTATAGGCTCAATTCCAACTACGTATATTTTTATGGTTTTGTTGAAACTATTTTCACGTGTCTGTAGATGTGATTTTTTTTTTTTTTTTTTTTTTTGCATGGGGCATACTGAGAATCGAACCCCTGGGCATTCTACCTCTGAGCTCTACCCCCAGCCCTTTTTATTTATTTATTTATTTATTTATTTATTTTTGCGGTACTGGGGATTGAACTCAGGGGCATTCTACCTATGAGCTACACCCCCAGCCCTATTTTTTATTCTTTTATTTTGAAATTGAGTCTCACTAAGTTGTGGAGTGCCTCACTAGGTAGCTGAGGCTGGCTGCGAACCCGGATCCTCCGGTCTCAGCCTCTCGAATGCTGAGATTACAAGCGTGTGCCACCATGCCCGGCTATTTATTTATTTTTTGAAACAAGGTCTCGCTAGGTTGCTGGGGTCTTGCTAAATTGCTAAGGCTGGCCTTGAACCTGTGATCCTCCTGTCTCCGCCTCCCAAGTACTGGGATTACAGGCCTGTGCCCCATGCCCGACTTATGCATTATTTTTAATTCCATGTTTCCATGAAATTATATACTCTTCTTGGGCAGGGTTGATCTTAGTCATGTCTTTATAAAGTCTCACAGTCCTAGCGGCGTGTGTTTTAGAAAAATGGTTGTCAGCGGGCGTGGTGACTCGCGCTTGTAATCCCAGCATTTGGGAGGCTGAGACTGGAGGATTCAGGTTCGCGGCCAGCTTCAGATACCTAGCGAGGCACTCCGCAACTTAGGGAGACCCTGTTTCAAAATAAAGAATAAAAAATAGGGCTGGGGGTATAGCTCAGAAGTAGAATGCCCCTGAGTCCAATCCCCAGTACCGCAAAAAAAAAAAAGAAAAATGGATGTCAATGAAGAGCTGAATGGGAATAAAATGACATAGATCTGAGGCGGTTGCCAAAGGATCAGAAACTCAGGGCACTCAGATGAGGGGGATGCCGTGCTGGTACTGTTTGCTGTGTATCGAGCTCTCTGTTTTGTTTCTTTGCTAATGGTGTTTTCTCTACGTGGTGTTTTCCTCTCCCTTCTTTGCTAAGAAGGAATGTCCTTATCCTCAGAGGTGCTGTTCCAGTGCTCCTGCTACTCTGGGGCTTTTTTTTTTTTTTTTTTTTTTTTTGCCCTTTCTCTTTCCTAATTAAAAGCTCTCTCTTTTCTGCTCCACAGCACTTCATTCCTATTATCCCACCTCCGCCAATTGCATTGTAGTCATGTTTAGTACCTTGCTGCAGTCCCCTCCCACTGGGGTGTCCCTGGAGGGGACAGACTGATCCTATCTGATTCATTTTCATGTCTTCCCCGGTAGACATTGCAAATGCTGCAAAATACTTACGGAGTTGGGATAAATGGTTGACTTCCTAATTGCAGTCTTTTTCCATTTGTACCGAGAGAAGAGCCTGCCTGTGTCGTGGGAGCGAAAGAGCTGTAGGGAATCATTTGATCGAGGTTTCTGCCCGTGCCTGTTGCTGATAAGGACAGGTAGGCTGTCATTGCTGCGGCTCATCTCTCCTGTCTGTCCCCTTAGGAGTAAAACTGCAGCTTTCACGGATGCCAGGATCAGGACCATGAATGAAGTTATAACTGGCATAAGAATAATAAAAATGTATGCTTGGGAAAAGTCATTTGCAGACCTTGTTACCAGTTTGAGAAGGTGAGTTTGTCGTGTAGTATCATACCATAGTTTTGTGATTTTCTCTTTCCTGGGTGTGTCTGTGTGTGTGTGTGTGTGTGTTACTGGGGATTGAAGATTGAAACCAGGGCCATTCTACCTCTGAGCTACATCCCTGGTCCTATTTCATTTTAATTTTGAAACAAGGTCTTGCTAGGTTGATTGATGAGAGTCTCATTGTTTGCTGAGGCTCTCCTGGAACCTGTGATCCTCCTGTCTCAACCTCCCAAGTACTAGGATTACAGGCGTGCGCCACCATGCAAGGCTTCTGTCTCCTATTTTTTACTGAATGAGTTTAGAAGTCTTTTATGTTTTCACATTTGGATGACCTTACGTATGACCCATCCCACCCCTGCATGTGGCACTCGGGCTCAGCACACTGACACAGCACACCACTTCACCTGGGCTTTCATTCACTGTGCTTTTAGAGCAGAAAGTATATAGATTTCTTAGTGTTACAAAAGTCCCCCATAAGTGATTTTTCCAAGAGGCAAGCATTTGAGAGTATTGCATTTAAAATGAAACCATGATTTATGTTAATGTCCCCCAATGGGAAGGTTACCTTGACTGGGTGAGACTGCATGAATAGCTATTCATTCGAAACAGGTGTGGAAATACTATTCCTTTTGTTTTGCTTTATTGGAACTTTTCTTTTGGGGTTGGATCCAAGTATTTTATCGGGTTTTGCATTCTAGTGCATGGGACTTAAAATTCCCTGGGTGGTACCTGGCCGCCTCTCACATTTTTACGTCCCTGTGTTCAGATGAGCTCTTTCCTTCCATTCTTCCCAGCTTGCTTCCAAGTGTGCAACCCTCCCTGATTCTGCCCTCCTCAGCCCCCCACCTTTTTTCCCTCCCCCATGAGAGAAGTGCAAGCTACTTCTGTCTGGTGTCTTGGGGTCTCGAAACTTGGGGGTTGCTTATTCTCTTGTCTCACAAGTAGATAAGCTCCTGGAGGGGACAAGGCTGTGTCTCACTCATCAGTCTGTCCTGGGCAAGATACCTGGCCCGGGACTTAGTTGATGATTGCCTGGCCGATGTATTTGTCTGATTGCTGGTTCAAACCCAGGCTGATTGATCCAGAATGTTACACGGTGACTTATAAGCATCCTTTGGATGACTGAGCAAAGTGGTTATTCAGTGATCTGTGTGATCTTTGTATGAAAGCTGGCCCCAGGACCTGCGGTAGCGAATATTCCCATAACATAACGGGCAGTTCGCCTTAATGTACGTCTACTGCTGAGCCAGGGGCCGTATGCACAGGGCACTTATTTTCATGGCTTTGATGTGATGCTTTCTTGACAACCAGTACTCTCCTCTCTCTTTTTTTTTAAGGAAGGAAATTTCCAAGATTCTGAGAAGTTCTTACCTCAGAGGGATGAACTTGGCGTCGTTCTTCGTTGCGAACAAAATCATCCTGTTTGTGACCTTCACCACCTACGTGCTGCTTGGCAACGTGATCACAGCCAGCCGTGTGTTTGTGGCGATGACGCTGTACGGGGCTGTGCGGCTGACGGTTACCCTCTTCTTCCCCTCAGCCATCGAGAAAGTGTCGGAGGCCATCATCAGCATTCGAAGAATCAAGGTTCAGTGGCACATTAAGTTTTAAAGTTGGAGGTCGCTTTGAAGTAGCTCTCTTCTTTTATGTCCCGTTCCTGTGTTCCAGTAAGGTGAAGTCCAACTCTTTCAGCACCAGCACGTGCAGTCAGTTCACAAATGCTTAGGTCCAGTATACTAAAAATAGCAGCACGATTGTTGATCCTGTAGGGCTGGCTACACAGTGACTCTCAATGTGTGGATGACAGCTACAGGCATGGGGAAAGTGTAGCTGAAAGCAAGCAAAGTAAATGTAATCTCCTTGGCCAGCTTGAATAGTCGGTTAGGCGTGGCGCTGTATAGTCTTGAGTTGAGTGGGATTCTACCTGGGGCTGGAAGGAAAGAATTTGCTGGAAGGTCCTTGGGCAGGAAGAGTGGCCTGAACCTCAGCCTTCCCTGTTGAAGAATGAGTTCTTTTCTCTATAGTATAGGTGTTTTTCTTTCGGATTCCTGCCTTGTCTTCTTCTCAAAGAGCCTGTCTCTAGCTGGCTTCTATCTTAGCCTACTGTGACCTTTTGTAAGGAGCTGTCCCTAAATAACTGGAAGCAAATAATTTGCATGCCCAAGGGAAGGGCCTGGCACACAAGTCCATGTGTGTTGACAAATATGTCTAAAATGAAGATTGACTCAGTGAGAGGGCCTGGGGCCTGACTTTAAGCAGGCTTTTTTTTTTTTTTCCCCTGTGGTACTGGGGCATTCTACCTCTGACCTACACCTCCAGCCCTCGTTAAGTTTCATATTGAAACAGGGTTGATGAGAGTCTCACTACTTTCTGACGCTGTGGCTTACCTGGAGCCTGCAGTCCTTCTGTCTCAGCCTTCCAAAGAACTGAGATTACAAGCTTGTGCCACCATGCCTGGCTTGATAGGCTTTAAAAGAACTTCTTTGTTTTGTTCTTGGTTCTCAGGAATTGGACACTCAATAACAGATTTTCAATGAACTTAGATGACTTGGAATGTGATTTCTTTTTTGGGTGGGGGGATGGGGAGTCAGGGCTTGCCATAAAAGCTGGGATGTTTGGTGGGGGAGTTTCTTCTCTCTTTTCTTTTGGTATTGGGGATTACATCCAGGGGTATTTGTCCTCTGAGCTATACCCCCAGTTCTATTTTATTTTTTCATTTTGAAACATGGTCTTACTAAGTTGCTGAAGGTCTTGCTCAGTTTCTGAAAATGGCTTCAAACCTGTGATCCTCCTATCTCAGCCTCTCGATTACTAGGATTATAGGCATGTACCACCATGTTCAGCTTGGAGTTTCTATTTTATAACAATAACAATGATAATAGTAATAGTAATAATAATAATAATAATAAATTACTGGTAGAATAAATAAATCAGTCATACAGAGTCAGTTCTGGTCACCTGCATTTATCATTCTTTCTGACAGTGGCCAAGCAACAGTGTTAAAGGATGGTTCGTGCGGTTCAATATAATTTTTCTTACATTGTGAAGCAAAGAAAAACGTTTAGGAATATACTTTGCCCGTAGTGTCCTCCAGGTGTACGCTGAAGCTTTTCCGAGGGTGGCTTCTCATGTGCTTTGAGCTGCTGTCTCTCTGCTGCTGCTATTGCTGCCTTGCTTGGTGTTATGTGGGTGCCACCACCAGGTGCTCTACTGTGCCCTTGCACGTGGTCTCATCCTGACGACAATCAGAGGAGATAAGCACTTAGTGTCCCTGCTATTCAGAGACGGAAAGAGGTCCCGACAATAACATAAGTTGTGCCTTGTCCTTACATAACTTGTACATGGAAGATTGAGAATTATGCCCAGGCCCTGACTTCTTAGCTATTGCTAAGCTGCCCGTATTGTTATCTTAGTACCTTCTGGGGTATGAAATATTTCCTAAAATGTTGTTTTAATCATCCAGTCTTATTTCAAAAATCTCTAAGGTTCTCTGTTAAGTGCAGATTCAAAGTCTGCAGGACTTTTTGGACTCTAGGTTCAGTGCTCAACAGGCCTCACTGTGTATTTCCCAGCACATGACTCTACCCTGTGTTGTATCCCACGTCCATCCCCACTTTGGGGTCTTTGTTCTCCATGTTCAGCCCTGTGGAGTACCTTCCCTTCTGTCTTTGATTTCAGCAAATGCCGCCAAGCTCCCTGGTCAGCGCCTACAACCCTGCCAGTACTTTTGCTCCTGCTGTGCAAGGCTGGTACTGCATAGCTCAGCATCGTTGGGCACATAATGGGCACCACGCAAATACTAGACTGACAGAAATGAGAGTCCCAGGATGTGTCAGTCAGCTTTCTGTCACTGTGACAAAATGCCTGAGACAAGCAATTGAAAAGAAGGAAAGGTTTGTTTTGGTTCACAGTTTCAGAGGTTTCAGCCCACGGTTTCTTAGTCCTGTTGTTTTTGGGCCTTGATAGCACACTTTATCATGGCAGGAGCGTGTGGTAGAGGAGGTCTGTTTACTTCATGGCTACTGTGAAGGAAAGAGAGCAAGGAAAGGGCTGAGGTCTTAATATTCCTTCAAGGGCGTGCACCCAGTGGCCAACTCCTTTCCAATACTCTTCACCTTGTAAAGGTTCCACTCCTGCCCAGTAGCACCACAGGCTGGTGACCAAAGCTTTCAATACCAGGGCCTTTGGTGGTCCGTTATCCAAACTGTAGCACTTGGCCCTGCCCATTGTCCCATCCCACATCCATCCCCACTTTGGGATCTTTATTTCCTAGGTTCAGGCTGGGCTCCAACAGAGACCCAGGTAATCCAACCTGTACAAGAAACCAGAGAAATGCCAAATGACCAAGTAGATTGGAGCTGGGTATTCCGGGAACACCTGGCCTCAGGAGTTCTCCACCTGGGGAGCTGCAGCCCGTCTAGCGTGGGCCAGGGTCTGCTCTTTCTCTTGCTCCATGTATCCGTCTGTGTCTCAGCTCAGCTTCACCGTGGCCTCCATGAGCCTCGCTCCAACTGTAGGACCCCTGGCCTTTCCTTGGGCTGTGTAGACACAGTGTTGCTGGGTTAATAAAATCATCTGAACATGGTCCTGGCTCTCTGGAGGTGAAAGATGAAAGAAGATTTAAACCATAGGCTTTGGGTGGACAGGTAATCACCTGAGAAGTGCTTGATGAATATTCACTCCTGTACATCTTCTGTCCCCATCCCCCCATCCCCACATCATTCCTGCCTTACAGGTGTCAGACCTGTAGCATAGGAGGTTACGGGGCACCTCTGAGTTTTCACAGGTAGTGACTGCTTGAACTTGGGTTTCATAAAGTTCAGGCAGTCTATCTGTCTCCAGAGTACACATTCTTCCTCTTGTACACTACCCTCTGTGGAAGTCAGGGTCTCCAGAGAAACGGAACCCAGGGAGATTGCATATGTATATACAGAAAGAGATGGGTGGACTGATTTTTAATAATGGCTCATGCAAGTGTGGAGGTTTGACAGATTCAAGATCTGCAGAGTAGACTGTCAGGCTGAAGACACAGGGAAGAGTTGACGTTTGAAGCTCAAGTCCAAGGACAGTCTTGAAGCAGAATCTTCTCTTCTTTGGAGGTCAATCTTTTTTTCTCTTAAAGACCTCCAGTTGATTGGATGAGGCCTACTCACATTGTGCAGTCCGCCATACTCGAGGTCTGTTGATTGAGTGCTGATCTCATTTGAAAAATACTTTCACGCTGACCTCCCAATGTGTTTGATCAAATAATTGGGCACCATGGCCTTGTCAAACTCACACGTAAAATTAACCATTACGGCTGGGCATGTTGGCGCACACTTGTAATCCCAGTACTTGGGAGGCTGAGACTGGAGGATCTGGCTTCTTGGCCAGCCTCAGCTACTTAGTGAGGCCCTCTGCAACTTCGTGAGACCCTGTTTCAAAATAAAAATTATAAAATAGGACTGGGGGTGTAGCTCCAACGTAGAATGCCTCTGGGTCTTTTAATCCCTGTCTCTTCTGGGCTCCCAGTGTGTGACTTTGTTTTGATTAACCCCATAGTTTTCAAGCCCTCTGTTTCTAGATTTTTTTTGTTTTTCTTTCTCACTCTAAGCTCTAGACTTTGAAATGGGCAGGTACCATACCTCACTCATCTTTTGATTCCTTGTAGATAGACGGTGCTTTGGGCATGGTCAGCGAAGGAAACTTCCAGCTTCATCTCATCTGGAGGATTCTGCAAATGCTGAAAAGCTTGCATTTGTCTCGTGGCTGACTTTGTCAAAGTGCCTAGAGTCCTGAGAAAGGAAGTGTCTTTGATCAGACAAGAAACCTTCATTTCCTTTCAAGTACATAGAGTTTCTGAAAGGACGGTGGGCTGAGGAATTTCGGTATCTGTTCAACAGTAGTTATTTTCAGTAAAGATGGGACAAATGGAGAATAAGAGTAGTGAGAAAGTGTTGGTGTTGGTGTGACTGCTTCGTGGTGGTCTTGAAGGAAATGCGGGGATTTTTTTTTTTTTCTTCTATTAGATCTTAGGTTTTTTTTTTCCCCCAACCCAGATGGTTTCTACAGCACATTAAAAAATTTTGTCTCCTAGTTCATTAGACTCACCTGGGATTGCTTATAAAAACAAAGTGACCACACTTCACACTTCACTTGTGGCTCAGGGTATCTGTGTCTTTAATAAATGTGAATGTGTACCTGAACTATGCCAGATTTGGCAAAACTTGCCCTAGTTGTGGGGGAATAAAAGCACCGAAGGTCAAACCGGGTTTAGCAAATAGAAGCATCAGGATCACTTAAAATCAGTTGAGAAGAAAAACACAAACTCCTGTCTTTGGTAGACTTTTTGAGAAAAAACTTGGAGTTTATTCATTCCCTCAGTCATTTACTCTACAATATAACCGAGCTCCTAGCTCAAGCCTAACACTGTGACAGACGCTTCTGTACCACGGTTAGCAAATACATGGACGTCCCATCCACTTGGAATTTATGCATTATTGAGTTGGGGGGCTTACAGTCAATTAAACTCACTGTTGGTGTGCATTTGTGTGTAATTGTCCCTGAAAGACAAAGTTCAGGTGCCACCTGGTGCGTTCATAGGATACCGGGTTCTGTCATGGAAGGACGCTGCCTGGGAAGGCTAAAGCAGTAACCTGGAGAATTGAATGGTGGGGGTGCAGGGAGCTGGGGAGGGCAGGAGGGTGAGGCAGGTAGCCGACTGATGCTTTGAACTTTGAAGAATGTCGTTTTGTGAGAAAAAGCTTTACGTGCACAAGAAGATCCATGGATCTGTGAAACCCAAAACATCTGAGCCTTCAAAGTAGAGAGCACTAGAGGTCACAGCAGGGGGTTTTGCAGGACCCTTACAGACCATATTAAGGACTTAAGCTTTTTCAGAGCCCACCCTGGCTGCAGCCTGGGGAACAGGTTAGAGGGTAAGGAATGGGGGCTCGAGCCGAGTCAGGGGGTGCAGACCAGAGGGTGAGGCACTGAGTGGTCCAGTAGAGGATGATGCGATTTGGGCCAGGGCCAAGTAAGATCCAAGAGCTGCTCAGAAGCTTGTTTTGGGTTGTGTTTGGTGGAGAGGGAGACGCTAGTCAAAGGGAGGGAACAGAGACTGTTAAATCACCTGGATGCATTGGATTATTGAATATTAGCAGAGGACCAGATGTCGGGATCGAATGTGGTTCTGAGTTCTGAGGTGCCTCTGAATATGCACCCAACGGGCCACCTGTCTGATTCTGCCTCCTGCCCTGTTTCTCAGCGACACCAGGCAGTGGCTGTAATGAACCGAGCCAGTGTTTACTTTCCCTCCTCTCACCTCGATGTGCTAATGAGCAATTAGAAGGGAAACACAGCAACAGGAGAGGATAGTTGACCGGGTGCCGTGCGACCATGGATAGACCAGAAGGCGGATAGTAACATAGAGTGTAGAAAACACAGAGTTCTTGGTTTCTTGCTGCAACCCAGTCCCTTACAGCCTGGGACTCAGTAGATTAGGCTGTTTTGGATGGTATCCAATCAGATCATTTTTGGAGAAAGCCTACCTTCCCAGGTGGCTCGAAAATTCATTCCCATGGGGGCGAACCTACATGTGGGCTCTATAGTGTCTCCTTTTTCACACAAACTCTTTTGTTTGTTTATTTTTGTTCTTGTTTCCACTTTTTTTTTCAGCACTGGGGATCAAACCCAGGTCTAGGCTGTGCCAGTGTTCTTCCACCCCTCACCCCAGCTCTGTACACACTTTTTAGCTTCCTTTATTCCATGCACAGAAAAAGACAGCATTTATTAAGAAGTTGATAGGCTCAAGAGAGTCCTTCTGTTTCTCCGAGCAAGGACAGGACCAATGGCTTTGGGAAGTCCAGTGGGGTTCTAAGAAGAGATCTTACCTTACCGATGTCAAAGCGTGGCGTCTGCAGCGACTCCACAGGCCTGTCTCGGAGGTCACAGTGTTGGCGGGGCTCTTCCAGTGCCTGCCGTCCAGCCACTCAGAAGTCTGTCTTTTCTGACGCCTGATACTTCTCCATATAACCTGTCCTGGGGACACACTGCATTGCTGTCATAGCAATTTAATTCCAGCTTTGCCATCAGCTTGAGTCCTGGAGAAAAATCCAGCCAGCACTCCGGCACCTTCAAAACCATTCGTGTGCTGAATGGAGTCTCACTGAGCCACGGGAAGATTAGAACATCTTTTTCCAGCCAACCTATCGTTTATAGACAAACGCTCAGTAGATTTACCTCCTCATCTTGCGCAGAGCTTTTCTTTTTCCTTTTGAAGGGGGAGAATTTCTTTTTGAATGGGTACATACCAAAGGTTGAATTTTATGTCTTGGTAATGCATATATGCCCAAGTCAAAATTTTATTCTGTCTATAGACAAGATTTATAACATTCATAACCTTTTGCTTACTGATGTGCTTTCATTCTTTGTAATGCTGTAGCTATATAGTCAATGACTTGACTAATTTATTTATTATTTTTGTGGGGCTGGAGATTGAACCCAGGGGCATTCTAAAACCTCTGAGCTACACCGTCAGCCCTTTTTTATTTTTTATGTTTTTTTTTTTTTTTTTTTTTTTTTTTTGCGGTACTGGGGTTTGAACTCAGGGGCATTCTACCTCCGAGCTATACCCCTAGCCCTATTTTTCATTCTTTATTTTGAAACCAAGTGTCACTAAGTTGCGGAATGTCTCACTAGGTAGCTGAGGCTGACTGTGAATCCGGATCCTCCAATCTCAGCCTTCTGAATTCTGGGATTACAAGCATGCGCCACCATGCCCGGCTGTTTTTTTGGTTTTGAAACAGGGTTTCACTAGGTTACTGAGAGTCTTGCTACTTGCTGAGGCTGTCCTGGAACCTGTGATCCTCCTGTCTCCGCCTCCCAAGTACTGGGATTACAGATGTATGTCACCACTCTTGGCTTGGCTTGACTAATTTATTTTTTTAATTTTTCAGCACGGATTTTTTATACATTTCTTGAGTACAACAGGGTTGCATAGACATTTATGACATATCAATCATTGTCAGATCACAAATAGCACCACTTCTTCATTTTACACGTATAGCCCACATTCTTAACATAGCCTGGTAAAGCAAACTTTCTAGAGTCATAAAACCATACTCCTTTAAGGTCATATATTTACTTTCTAAGAAGTAGGAGGGTCTTTCATCTACGCATCCTAGGAGCAATCTCCAGACTTCGAGACGCCAATGTAGCCATAGCAGAAGAGTAGGTATAATTACTCATATATGCAGATAGCAACTGCCAGGGGGGAAAGGGCCCAGCTCGGTTCCCACAACTCCCCCATTTTTATTTTAAAATGCACGAAGGACTGTGCCTGTCTTAGGTCATTTCCTACTGGCTTGACTAATTTAAACTGGCCATATGGCTTGGTAATCCACACAGCTTGTATGTGAAGTGCTGGCTGTTTGAGGCATGGTATTAGTGGAAAATGGGACAGCGTGCGTATGTGTGAGCGAGTGAGCATGTTTGCAAGTGAGTGTGTAACACATCTTTCCTCTCTACAAAACGTAATACCAGCTGGGGCCATCCTGAGCGTTTCCCAGAGGATTAACATTGAGACAGTCCTCAGGACATGTAGGATTTGCACTCGAGGCACAAGGCAGAGGCCGCTTTGGGCGTGTGGGTGTAGGAGCCGGTTGGGCTTAACCCTGGTGGACTGTGGGAGAGACACTGCAGAGAGAGAAGCCAGAGACGCTGGGGGTCAGCCTGTAGGGAAGTCCTCAGACCAGTGCGCCTGACTGTCCTGTGCCTCCTTGCTGGACACTGGGGTGTGCAGATAGAAACAGCAATGCCTAGTCTTATGTGGGTTTCGGTGTGGCGGGTGAGTAAGTGGGGAATGAATCAACGGATTGTGTCTTCTGCCCTTGGGGTCTTGGAGAGAGACGCATGACAATGGATTTTCCTACTCAGAAGAAAGCTTTCATTTTCACTCTTTACCACTTGATTGGGCAAAGGAGATTATTATAGTCACATTTGTAGCTCTGTGGAGTGATTGCCAAGAATTTTAAGGACGTAAAGCAATCAATCTAGTAGATAACTTGGGTAAGTTCTTTTCTGTTTCTCAGATAGAACAGCCATGTTCTAGCCCTCTGCACTTTACTCTCATCTCTGTAAGGTTCTGTGTAAGTTTGCCAGGGCATCCCAGATTGAGGGGCTGAGAGCAACAGAAATCTATTCTCTGTAAGTGTGACATCTAGGCGTCCTAGACTGTGCTCTGAAACCTGTAGAGGAGACCCCTTCTGGCCTCCTGTGGCTTGCAGCAGTGTCCCTCCAGTCTCTGTCTCCTTGTCACATGGCTACTTTCTGCCTGTTTGTCTGTCTTTGTCTCTCTCATCTCTTCTTCTAAGGAAACCAGTCATGTTGGATTTAGGATCACCATAGTTACTTAAGTTCTACCTAGGTTATGTATGTGTTCAACATTGGAGCAGTATTTTTGCTTTAGGAAGGAACTAGTGCACTTGCTGAGAAAGTTACAAAGACAGTTTGGCTGTGGTTATAAACTTTATCTGACATCTATAACGATCCTATTTCCAAACAAGAAACATTTCAAGGGACTGGGTAAGGACTTCAGTATGTCTTTTTGGTGGGCTTAGGCTGACCCATGCTGCCGTGACAAAAACTCCACTGACTGGGCGTTTATTTTCACAATTCTGGAGGCTGGAGTGCAGGGTCAAGGTGCTGGCAGGCTTGGCTGCTTGGTGAGCACTGCTCTCTGCCTCCGGGATGAACCCTCGCTGCTGCATCCTCAGGGGAGGAGCAAGACAGAAGAGCAGGAGAGCAGGAGCCTAATCCCATTCCTGAGCAGGAAACCTGTGGGGCTTCGTTACCTCTTAAAAGACCCACCTCTTAGCCAGGTGTGTTGGTGCTCTCCTGTAATCCCAGTACTTGGGAGGCTGAGACTGGAGGATCCCAGGTTTGCGGCCAGCCTCAGGAACTAGAGAGGCCCTCTGCAACTTAATGAGACCGTGTTTTCAAGTTAAAAAAAATAAACTAGGGCTGGGGTATAGCTCAGAGGTACAATACCTTTGGGTTCAATCCCAGAAACACAGTAAAATAAAATTAATTAATTAACTAATAATAAATAAACAAATTGGCATTGAGTAGCTGCTGGCTAGTTGTGGAAACTGGCAGGTAGGGAAAGGTATGGCAATCCCTACCATCCAAGAGAGGACCTGTCCTAGGAGAAAAGGCAAGTGACTGTGAAAAGACGCTTATAAAATAATTCTTTAGGAGATGGAAACTGAACCAAATATGGTCATTGTTTTTCTGTTTGCTTGTTTAGGTTTATGACTTAAATCTTAAATGATAGTCAATGACAAGTTGTGCTGTATTGATTTGACAAGCACAAAGGAGGAAGGAGCAGAGTGCGTCCGAGTGACCAGCCAGAGGTCAGAACATGCAGACAGGCAGAGGTGGAGTCTTTTTTTCCATCTGGGAGCCCCGCCTACATCTCTGGCCCCACTTGACACCTTTGTGCTCCTGGCTTCTGGCACGGTGCTTGGCACACATAATGACTCAGTAAATATTTATCGAAACATTTCCTGCCAGCTCCCATGTTTATTGTTAGCAAGACAAAAGCAAAACAATAAAAACGCCCAGGTTCTATGGGTGTTCAGCCGTGGTGCAGTACTTTTGCTTTAGGAGGGAACTAGTATACTTGCTGAGAAAGTTACAAAAATACTTTTGTCATCCTGGCTATGAACTTCTCTCTCCATATATTATTTATCAATATATAGCATGTTCTGATGTGAATCCCCCTCCCTTTTTCCCTCTCTCCCCCCAGTGCCTCAGCACGTGCTAGCCAAGCACTTTACCACTGAGCCATATCCTCAGCCCTGAATCAACACTTAAAGTGCAGTAGGCAGAAGGATGTGTAGGTCATATAAGGGTGTATATTACAAATTCTACAGAGCAGTACTTTTTGCTTGTGCTTTTGGTTCTGCAGTTTTGACAGTGAGTGCTTTTCTTTTTTCTTTAGAACTTCCTGTTGCTTGATGAGATAGCACAGCGCGACCCTTCGCTGCCATCAGATGGTAAAACCGCAGTGCATGTGCAAGATGTCACTGCCTTCTGGGATAAGGTAACAAACCCTCCACTAGAAGGTCACGGCTTCCCAAACACAATGGGTGACACTGACTTAATAGAGAATTGGGGAGAATTTACATGTCGTGTATCAAATGGAACTTGCTCATTTATTGAAAGTCTGTTATAGGTTGTAACAGTTCTCACAATCAGGAGTAAGGTTTGCAGTTGATAGAAAATAAATAGAAAAGGCAGCCTAAAGTGCTTGACAAGTTGTTCTTTATCTCATTTTCAAATCTCTCATCATTGTCTCAGTTTGAACTTGAGGTATTAAGTTTAGACAGTGGTAATGTTGCAATCTATAGGACTGGACAGACTAGGGGTACGGTATGGAATGGATTAACTAATAAATACCTTATAAATCATTACAGAGACCTGGGGGGGAATCAGTATATATGTTACCTTAATGTTTTCAAGTCATCTTATTACATATCAAGAACAGCCCACGAATTGGCTTTTTGCTGGGGACGGTGTGGGTTGTCCCTTATTCTGTTCCTCTAGGGGCGGCTAGCTCTGCCGGGTGGCAGCCCAGGGCAGGAAGGAGGCTGCCAGCCCGCATAGCTGGCTCCTGAATTCCTACCTGAAGGCTTTTGCCATGTGCCAAGCAGACTGGTAAAACAGGCAAGGCCACAAGGATTTTCCTACACTTGGTCTACTTAGGACATTTACGCAAAGAGGAAAAATGACAGGGACTGCACTGCAGAAATGTCAGACCTACACACTCAACCTGTCCCCTTCCCTACCTCTCCAAGGCCTTGCACACCTGACTCCTGGTCATCTGTACAGAGCCTCCTCTGTGTCTGGGCTAATCCACGGAAGGAACACACAGCAGGGAGAGGGGAATTCATTCAGGGAATTTGTTACCTTGGTGATAAAAGGCAGTGGGGGGTGGGGTGAGGCCATCTGGTGATTGGCAGTGGGGGAAGCTGCTCCCACTCCTGGGGCAACCGGGGTTCTCTCTCCCTCTGCAGAGCCAGGGCTGTTTTCTGGGTGCTGATATGTTACAGAGGGGGCTTGAAGTTGGTGGGCAGTGCTGGTGGTTTTGGCCTCCCCTCTCCTGGCCCCAGCCTCAGACCTGCCTCTCCTTTGCAGAACTTGAGTTGGTACTTAGCAGGAGGGTGACAGACAGGGAGTGGAGCACCCCCCCCCCACCCCCTTTCTCCATAGACTCTCCTTTCTTTAGCTGCACTTCACTCCTAAGTATGTGCTACCTGCATCTTGTTCTGATGTGGTGCTGCCATCTCTACCAACAAAACAGTAGCGTTCCTAGATACAGAAAACAACCACCCTGATGCACGATGCACCTTTTATAAGCGCAGACTCATGCAAGCTGCTTTTCCTGACCTGGCAAATCTCTCCCGATGTGCTGGGCGTGCCTAGCCTAACACTTACTTGCAGCTTTTCTGGGAAGCACCACCAAGATCCCACTATAAAGAAAAGCTCTGGGTGAATGCTGTTGTAATCGATGAGATAAAGCACCGAAGTAGACAACACACTTGCGATGTGAGACTCATTGCCAAATTTCTTTTGTACCAAACTCTGCAACATTGTAAAATGGGCTGTTGTCCTGCTAACCTTTAGCACGTTCTTAGGCTTCTTTTTTTACAGCCGGGGTGGCTGTCCTCCTGGCCTTGTCAGTGGGATGCTTAGGTCTCATCCTGGGGGACCCTTTGGTCCTTAGAGTCCTCGTACGTGGGAGGAGGGTTCAGAGATTGGGGTTTTGGAGAGAAGCTGAGGGAGGATGTACAGCCCTCAGGACTGGGAGCAAGGAGGATGTGGATGCCATCGCCAATGCAGCACACGTAGTCAAGACTGATTTACCCCGTGGGAGGTACAGATGGAGATCATAGCTTTGGGAAGAAAGTCCCTTCAAATTCATCCCTAACTAGCAGTTCTTTTTAATTGACTTTTGATAGTTACTATCAATTTCCTTCTGATAGTCTCACCTGGATTGGGACAAAAGTCCTTATAGTTAGTGACCTTCTATTATTGAGGTTCTGTATTCTCAGTTTAACACCATTCTTCTCCTTATTTATGCCATCTGATTTTTTGCTCACCAGATAAAATACCAATTGTCTTTGAATGGAAAAAGGAACTTTATGTTGGTTCCCATGCTCCGCTGAGTTCTCTGCTCTGTCCCCCAACACACACTTTAATCCTCTTGATTGATTTTGTGATATTTGGAAGTTCTATGGAGAAGTGAATTGGATGTGATCTCTTTTTTTTTTTTTTTTTTTTTTTTTTTTTTGCGGTACTGGGGATTGAACTCAGAGGCGTTCTACCTACATGCTACACCCCAGCCCTATTTTTTATTCTTTATTTTGAAACCGGGTCTCACTAAGTTGCGGAGAGGGCCTCACTAAGCAGCTGAGGCTGGCTGTGAACCCCGATCCTCTGGTCTCAGCCTCCCAAATGCTGGGATTACAAGCGTACACCACCACGCCCGGCCTTGGATGTGGTCTCTTAAAGAATAAATTGGACTGAGAGAAACTATGAAGCATTTTTTTTTTTTTTAAACATGAGCAATTATTGAGAATTTTCTTGAAATTTAGTACAAGTTGAGTGTATCTTACCTGAAATGTTTGGGACCAGACGTATTTGCGATTTCGGATACTTTCAGATTTCGGAATATTTGCATGTAAATAATGAGATACCTTGGCATGAAACCCAAGTCTAAACATGAAATTCATTTATCTTTTATATATACCTTATCCTCACACAGCCTGAAGGTCGTTTTATACAAGAAGGTTAGATGTGGAATTTTCTACTTGTGATGTCAAAAAAATTCAGATTTTTGGATTTGGGTTTTTTTTTTTTTTTGGATTAAAGATGCTCGACCTATGTATGTAACTGACATATGGTTTTCAACCTCTTTACTTTCTAATTTACATACTGTTCCGGAATGTGATCTCTAATAGTGTAATCATTGCTGTATCCCCTTCCAACTGCCAGATGGTCCACTGTAGCACGGATCTCCCTGGTGTTTGTAGTAGTCCTGGGTTGACTCTGTTTGGCCAGGAAGATAATAATACATGCCACCGGCATACAACTTAGACCTCATCATTTTGACCTCCCATTCCGATACTAAATTTCTTTATACCTCGTTTTTTGCTGTTAAGAGCTTGGGGTACAACATTCACCATCATTGTAGGAGTTCATTTTCCACAGATGTGACTTTATCACGTAAAATATAAAGTGCCTTTCTGCTTGCTGAGCATTAATGAGATTCATTCTTTGTCAAGTGAAAATGGAGAGTTGTGTGAAGATTTCAGATGGTTTCTTAGGGGCCGGCATGCCACGGGCTTATGCTGCCATCTTGTGGAGGTTAGTGAGATAGAAGATTAAAGCCGAGGGTCCTGGTGAAAACATAAGAGATGGTTAAAAAGCAGCCATATTGAATATTCTACTAAGAATATGTTTCTAGTAACCTAGTGTCAGCTGATAAGTTTTCATTTCAAGATGATTGCCTTGCCATTTCTACTGCTTTAAGTGCTGTAGATGTCTAAAGCTTCGGTTCATCGGGAAATCTGGTATAAGGGAAAGAGCCTTCCTCAAATACTGAAGTTGCCCAAACTGCGTCAAACCCCTCAGGGGAGTAGGATTGGATGAAAAACAAATGCTAGGGCACGATATCTTAAAATAGGAAGGAGAAAGACATGGGTTATATTCATGTATCAATGACTGTTACTTGATTTCCTTCACTTTTTGAAGTGATTTGCATTTCTCTATTCGAATGGGCACATTTCTGTACACTTTAATTTGTAGACATCAGAAACCCCAACGCTACAAGGCCTTTCCTTTACCGCCAGACCTGGTGAATTGCTTGCTGTGGTGGGCCCCGTGGGAGCAGGCAAGGTAAGTTTATGGCGCCTGTTGACAGCCTGATGCAACCCCACATCCCATGTTGAATTCCTGGAATTGAACCCAAAGCTGCATGTAACACCGTTTTGAATTCAGTATCCCTGGAGCAGCATTTTCCAGTGTGTTGTAGGGGATGTTACTTTACTTTTCTTTTCTTTTTGCGGTACTGGGAATTGAACTCAGGGGCATTCTACCTCCAAACTATACCCCCAGCCCCAGCCATATTTTTTATTCTTTATTTTGAAGCAGGTTCTCACTAAGTTGTGGAGTGCCTCTCTAGGTAGCTGAGGCTGGCCTCGAACCTGAATCCTCCAGTCTTAGCCTCCCAAATGGGATGTTACTTTTCAAGAAGCTTTTGTGACCCGATGCCTCTGGGCATTGCATGTTGTTTGCTTTGGTGCTTTGAGGTGCACAGTTGGGGACACCTGGTTTAGCAGTTGAATGTAACAGTGCAGGAAAGGATTTATGTAGCTGCGATTCAGGATGGAATGACTGAGAAAGCAGGGCCTTCTTTTTGTCAAAGTGGACCCTGCACGCTATGACACGTTTAGAGGTCATCCAGCTTTAAACATTTTTCCATATGACTCGCACAGGTCATATCAATGCACATTTAGTAAGAGCAGGTGTGTGTGGAGCTGCGCTTGCAGTGAAAGATACAGATAGGCCAGAGTCCCTTGCCTCTGCCCTCAAGAAGCTCCCAGGTAGGCAGATAGCACAAATGTGTCCCATCTGTGTGTTGTAAGAGACCGAAGGAGACATGCATGTGCTTATCCTTGCACATTCTAATACAACAAAGTACAGAAATCTAAATGTAGCGTTTATAAATGGTAGGGGGATTACTCCCCATTTCTGATGCATTTTTGTTCTCCAGAATTCCCTGAAATAAAAATCTGTCCTAGTGCATCGGATATATTACCTATTTATAGCTTTTCTGGAATAAATACTTGGCCAAGTAAAGGATAACTGGTTGCAGAAATGGTTGCATTCAATATCAGACATATGAAACATAGCAAGCTGGGATACAGAATCGCTTAATTATATCGAGCATTTCATGTCGCATTCTCAATTCCTTATGGGGATCCCACATCTGTCATTCCATTTGGGGGAGACTCATTTGAGCAAAGTAGGTTGACACACTATTTTGTTAATATTCCTTATAAAAAATAGATTACATGGACCACTCGTGATAGTTCCAATATTTTATTGTACAGTCTAATTCTGTACCTTATCCTGTTTTTCTTTGTGGCACTAGAGATTAAACCCAGTGGGGGATTCTATCTCTGAGCTATACCCCCAGCCCTATTCTATTTTATTTTGAAACAGGACCTCACTGTGATCCTCCTGTCACAGACTCCCAAGTACTGGAATTACAGGCTTGTGTTCTCTGTACCAGGCAACTTAATCTATTTTCTTTATTCCTTTTTTTTTTTTTTTTTTTGTGGTACGGGGGATTAAATCCTCTGAGCTACACCCACAGCCCTATTTTTTTAAATTTTTTATCTTGGAACAGGGCCTCACTAGGTTACCACATGCTGGTGTCAAACCTATGATTCTCCTGTCTCACACTCCCTTACTGGGATTATAGGCTTGTGCTACTGTGCTAGGCACCTTAATCTATTTTCTATTTTTATTTTTATTATTTTTTTTGTGGTATAGGGTATTGAATCCTCTGAGCTACACACCCCCAGCCTTTGTTGTTGTTGTTGTACTGGGAATTATTGAACCCAAGGACATTCTACCTCTGAGCTACACCCCCAGCCCTATTTTTTATTCTTTTTTTTGAAACAGGGTCTCACTAAGTTGCAGAGGTCCTCACTAAGTAGCTGAGGCTGTCCATGATCCACGAACCTCCTGGCTCAATCTCACTGGGATTACAAGTATGCACCACCACACCCAACTTATTTATTTATTTATTTTGAAAAATGGTCTCACTAAGTTGTGGAGGGCCTCACAAAGTGTTGAGGCTGGCCTTGAACCTGTGATCCTCTTATCTCAGCTTCTCAAGTACTGGGATTACAGGCATGTACCACCATGCTTTTTTTTTTTTTTTTTTTTTTTTTCCGGTACTGGGGATTGAACTCAGGGGCATTCTACCTCTGAGCTATACCCCCAGCCCTATTTTTTTTTTTTTTTTTATTCTTTATTTGGAAACAGGGTCTCACTAAGTTGCAAAGGGCCACACTAGGTAGCTGAGGCTGGCCTCGAACCCTGCTCCTCCGGCCTCAGCCTCCCAAATGCTGGGATTACAAGCGTGCGCCACCACGCCTGGCCCAGCAACCTATTTTAAGTGAAAACTGATGTTAGTCGACCCCAGGGGGGCGCAAGGCTGCACGCAGTAGCTCGTTCCATGCCTGACCACACACGTGTGTTTTTATGATCTGTTTCAGTCCTCGCTGTTGAGCGTGGTGCTGGGGGAGCTGCCTCCAAGCCAGGGGCTGGTCAACGTGCACGGAAGGATCGCCTACGTCTCTCAACAGCCGTGGGTGTTTTCAGGAACCGTGAGGAGTAACATTTTATTTGGGAAGAAATATGAAAGGGAGCGATATGAAAAAGTAATAAAGGCTTGTGCTCTGAAAAAGGTACGTGTTGACTTTTGAAGTTCAGATATTCACATTTCCAGAACTCTTACTGTGACTTTAAACTACAAGGTTTTAAGAAAGTTTATTTTGCTGTCAACATTTTTGCATGCTATTTAATACTTTTAAGCTAGGCTCCTGAGAACACGCACGCACACGCACACACTGTTCGTTTAATTCTGGTGTGATAATGCCATTCACAGGATGCATTTTGTGGGGGTTTGGCTTAGTATTGTTAAGTTCTCTTGACTTTAGAATTTTTCTTTTTAACTGGCTGATTACAAAGATTTGCAAAAGTGAGGAGGATGGTATATGGAGCCCTCATGTGCCCATCCCCATCACCTGGCTTCCGCCACGGTCACCCGGTGGCCAGTCTTGGGTCCTCTCCAACTCACCCTCCAGGACCCGCCCCCCCCCATTTATTCTTAAGCAGAGCCTGCCCTGGACCTGATGTATTTCATCTGCAAATTCTTCATTATTTATCTTTAAAAGATTAAGTGCTCCTTTGGAAAAAAAATCAGAACATTATTACACCTCAGTAAAAGCCAGAATTCCTAGATATTGTCAACTTCCTAGGCAGTGGGTTCAATTCTTTATTTCATTAAGAAATCTCACTACCCACTTGTTTGACTCAGACTCCAGATACGATCTGTCCGGCTCACTGGATTGAGGGACCCTTCTCACCCAGAGGTTTCCATCTCTACTTCCCTTTTTTTTTTGACTAATTATTAGTTTTTTGAAAACAAAATTAAAAAAAAAAAAAATTTCACATTGTTTCACCAGGAGAGAGATGGTTTGTTTCTAGGAAGGACATTGAGTTTCAGGGAAAATGACAAGATGAGATGTTTTATTGGAAATTGTGACTCAAATAAAATTGAAGATGATTGCTGAAGTCTGAACATAGGAGAATGTAAGTTAGGACAAAAGGCAAATTAACTGATAAACACTATGTTACCCTCTTTGAGTTATAAAAATTGGTGAATAATGGCTGTAAAGGGCTCTCTGCAGGGCCTGTGCAGTGTGGCCAGGACATCCGACTGTTCTTTTATATGGTGTGGAAAAGGTTGGACAGATTTTCAAAGGTGTGGTATTGAAGGCTACCAGCTGGCTTTGTGAGCAATGCATAATTTTTCTCCAACAATGGCCCGAGTATCATAGATTGTGTCGGTGAGCAGCGTTTTATGATGATGTGCACAAAGAAATAATTGCTTGTTTAATGGGCTTTTATTGCCTTCTCCTGGGCTATTGTTAATGAGAGACCATTTTGTTTTTGTGAACCAAGTAGAAAGAGAGAGAGGGTTTCTGACTGGGGAAGCAGGGATGGTTTTCATAGGAGAGAGTTGGAGCTCGGCCTGGGAGGATGGGGAGGTTACTGACAAGCAGTGAGAGGAAGGGCCGTTCCATATGGAGGAAAAACTGAGCAAAGGCAGAAAGGAAGAAAACAGATCAACATAAGAACCAGGTTTAGGAACTAGGGCCGAACACATCATGGAGCTGGTCAGCGATGGCATGGAGGCCACGCAGCAGCATGTGGGTGGTGGAGGCTGAGACTCCATCTTAAAAAAGCTCCTTGTTTTCCCTGAAAACAGAAAGCAAGCAGGGGATGGTGACATGGTGCCCACTTCTGAGCACAACAGAGAAACTGTGAAATAGAACAAATTTTCTTTTCCTTTTTTTTTTGGTGTGTGCATGTGTCATATTGGGGATTGAACTCAGAAGCATTGTACCTCCAAGCTACACAGCCTTGTGTGTGTGTGTGTGTGTGTGTGTGTGTGTGTGTGTGTGTGTTACATGGGATTGAACCCAGGGGCATTCTACCTCTAAACTACACCCCCAGCTAATTTTTTATATCATCAATCTCCCAGCTGGGGAACTACGGGGAATTTGTTTCCTTTACTGCTGAAGTCACCTTTACCAGAACAATGCCTAGCCTGTAGTTGGTGCTCAATAATTATCTGTTAAAATAGTTAAATGCATAAGCACTGTGGGAGACTACAGCATTAAAATGCGTTGGGAGTTTTGATTGGAAAGATTCCAAGGCTCAAATTTAGTCACTATGAAATATATCCACTGCTGCTGATCAAATGCATATATATTTCTGAAGAAGTATTTCTGCAAAGTTTAGGACGACAGCAGGAGATCAACTTTAAGTCTTTTTCTTTTTTTCCCCCTCTTCCTATATTTCTCCACGTAGGACTTGCAGCTTTTGGAAGATGGGGACCTGACTGTGATAGGTGATCGAGGAACTACACTGAGTGGAGGGCAAAAAGCTCGGGTGAACCTCGCAAGGTAAGTCTCCTTTCTGCGGACATTCCACATGTGCCTTTCTTTTTTTTTTTTTTTTTTTTTTTTTTTTTTTAATCTATTGGTGCATCGTAATTATATGACATAGCAAGACTCAAAGCGATCCATCCATCCATGCACACGTAACTCGGTATATTTCCCTCCGTCTCCCAGCCCGCTTTCTGTACCTGTCAGTGAGACCAACAGTGATATCTCCACGTCTGAGCAGAACACCTTGTAAACTGCTTCCTTCCTGCAGCCTCGTTTTCCCCTCCCCTGCTCATGCCTTTCTTGGGGCTTCCAGATATGGGGCACGTAGAACCCGCTTACCTGGGAAGCACTGGTTTGGGGTTATCCTGTTGGTGCTTAAACAAACTCCCACTTGGTGAATGGGGGGTATGGTCCCCAGCAGGGGGCTGGGGGTGGGACGTGCTCTTCCGTCCGACACCTTCTTCCATTTTCCAGAGCAGTCTATCAGGATGCCGACATCTACCTTCTGGACGACCCCCTCAGTGCCGTGGATGCCGAGGTCGGCAAGCACCTGTTCCAGCTGTGAGTTTGCTGGGGTTTTGTCATCTCTGCCTTCAGGGTGGCGCAGGGAGGATTTTGTAGCTTTCAGAAGGTTCTGCTTGCCCTGCTTTGTGTCTTTCTTCCCTCCCCAACCCCCAACCAATGGAAAATCCATTTTAGAGGAAAATTTTGCACAAATACGAAGCCCAGGTAGGGAAATAGAAAAGGCGATATCAAGGTATTGGAGCGAACGCAGCTAAAATAGATGGCTTTCAGTGCATCCAGACCCCAGCGAGATGTGCAGTTTTTATTATTTTTTTAAAATTAATTTGTGTGTGTGTGTGTGTGTGTGTGTGTGTGTGTGTGTGTGTGTGTGTTACTGAGGATTGAATTTAGGGGCATTCTACCTCTGAGCTACACCCCGCCCTACTTCCTACTTTCTATTCTCTGTTTTGAAACAAGGTCTCACTAAGTTGCAGAAGGCCTCGCTACATAGTCGAGGCCTGCTATGAACCTGCAATCCTGTCTTAGCCTCTCAAGTACTGGGATTACAAGTGTGCGCCACCATGCCCAGCTTGCAGTTTTTATTTTCATGTATATATTTATTTAGTGGTACTGGGGATTGAACCCGGGGGCATTCTACCTCTGAGCTACACTCCCAGCTCTATTTTATTTTTTTTTCTTTTGAAACAGGGTCTCACTAAGTTGTAGAGAGCCTCACTAAGTTGCTAAGGCTGGCCTCAAACCTACGGTCTTCCTGTCTCAGCCTCCCAAGTACTGGGATTACAAGTGTGCAACACCATGCCTGGTTTGATGTACAGTTTTTAAATGGAAGGGTGGGACTGGGCAGCCCGCTCCTGGCCTCTCAGTTCTTTTCCTCCATCATGTGCTTATTTTACGTGAGCAATGAGGTTTTCATTACCAACGTGGATCCTCTGTGGGAAGGCGTTGTTAGCGTATGTTTTTGAATCTGTACATTTGGAAATAATTTGTAAAGTCTAGAATGTAGGAGTGATTTGTTCCTTATCAGGAACGGCTTCCAGAGTTTAATGTTGCTCCACGGAGTCTTCCTGGAAGGAGCACTTGAGACCCGCGGCCGTGGAGGGCGGTCAGTGTGTGTGGGCAGTGGGGGGTCTGCGGCCTGACTTTGCTCCTCACTTGTACTTGGCTTTTGTGCAGTTTCTTTTCGTCGCTTTTGCAGAGCCCGAGCCAGTGAGGAAGGAGGAGAGAAAACGGGAGTCTTTTCTGGGTGTGCTGACACTTCCTATGTATCCTAGGCTGGCCTTTTCAAAAGGTTATGGGCTTGGTCTTGCTAAAACAGCATCCAGACCTGTCCCTTGGTGCCCCTCCTCTGCACAGTGAGTTTCCTGTTTGCCGGTCCCCTTTTTAAGGCTGACCGGCACTTTTACTTGCAATGATGGAAGTCTTCTGTGCACACAGAGAGACTCTGACAGATGTTACGGTGTGACACATCCTAGTTTGTCGAGGAGGGGGCACGGAGAAATTAAGCTACAGAGAAGTTAACATCTCACAGTGGACTGAGTACGGGAGACAAATGTTTAGATCTCATTCCTTCCTCATTTGTTTCCATGTGGAGTTTATTTATTATTTTGTGCTACTGGGGATTGTACCTAGAGGCACTCTACCACTGAGCTTTACTCCCAACCTTTTAAATTTTATTTTCTTTTGAGACTGGGCTTTGCTAAGTTGCCCAGGCTAGCCTTGAACTTGCGATCCTCTCTCAGCCTCCCAAGTACTGTGATTGCAGGTATGTGATACTGCACCTGGCTCTACGTGGAATGTATCAAGATAAACTCATGGAAAAAGTTCAACATACCCAAGGCATAAGAAGGTATCCATGGCTGGGCATAGTGGTACACGCTTGTAATCCCAGCACTTGGGAAGCTGAGACCGGAGAATCCAGGTTCTCGACCAGCCTCAGCTACTTAGTGAGGCCCTCTGCAATTTAGTGAGACCCTGTTTTAAAATAACGAATACAAAATAGGGCTTTGGGTATAGCTTGGAGTAGAATGTCCCTGGATTCAATCTCTGGCACCGAAAAAAAAGAAGATATCCATGTATCCATGTAGGTTGGCCTGTGCTAACCTGGAGAAGAGGTAGGCAGCTATAGGTGTCAGCTTAGGACCAAAGGTGGCCTGCAGACTAGCTTTGGTGGAAAGTGTCTTGTGGCTAGAGAGGCTGAGAAATGGGATTTTTTTTTTTTTCCTTTTTGTAGCAGGAACAGTAAAAGCAGAGGGATAGAGTTAGGAGAAAGCAAGACACAAGAAAAGAACAGCAAGCAGGCAAGTTTCTATCAAGCAAGAATGTAGATCATATAGCACAGAAAGGTATCTGGAAATGCTAACTGTACCAGATGCCTCAGGCTGGGTGGCTTAAATAGCAGAAATTTTTCTTATGGTTTGGGTGGCTGGAAGTCTGAAATCAGGGTGTCGGCAGGTTTGGCCGCTCTTGTCGGCCTCCTGATGGCTGCCTTCTCCCTGTGTCCTTATGTTGCCTTCCTCTTTGTGTATTTGAGTCCATGTTTCCCCATATGAAGGGGAAACCAGTCAGGTTTGATGAGGGCCCACCTTCACAGCCTCAACTTAATTCTCTCCCTAAAGGTCCTGTTTCCAAGCTATAAGGTGTCAGGGTTAGGCTTCAACATACAAACTTGAGGGACACGGGAAAAGTTCAGTCCATAAATAGCAAAGACAAGACAAGAGATTCAAACAGTGAGAATAGTAATACACCTCCAGGCTCTGGATTCTAGGATACAAGGTCATCCCCTGAGCATGGGATTCTGGGCCTGGGGGGAAGGTTATTAAATGTTTCCCACAAGAGTGAGGGTATCAAATGTGCCCGCCTGCTATTAGGGTAATGGACAAAGCCCTGGAAGTGGACGGTGGTGATGATCCTACAGCCACGAGCATGTGCTTCACGCCACTGAACTCTCCATTTCAAAATGGTTAAAATGGCACTCTGCAACTTAGTGAGACCCTGTTTCAAAATAAAGAATTAAAAATAGGATTGGGGGTAGCGCTCAGAGGTAGAATGCCCCTGGGTGCAATCCCTGGTATTGAAAAAAAAAAAAGGTTAAAATGGTAAATTTTATGTTATGGTTATTTGATCACAATTTTAAAAAAAAGTGCATCATAGTTTTGGGTCTCTCAGAATGCAGTAAGTAGGAGCAGCTGGCGCTTGGCTCTGGCCCCGGCGCTCTAGTCTGTCTCTCCTTCCCTGCTCACTCCTGACTGTGACTTGATGGATTTTTCCTCTGGGCAGAGAAGGGCCTTTGTCGCTTGTAGGAGCCTCTCGTCTGGGTCCACTCAACTTCTCCATTATTTGAAGAACAATTTCTGGTGGGACACGGCAGTAGAGTCTCTCGGGAGGAGAGAGGAAGGCATTTTAATTGCTAAGTATCAGTATGCATAACACAAGAGCTCCCCCAAGTTTTCCTTTGAACACAGAGGTGTTTATAAAGTCCTCTCGCACCTTTAAGGTTTAATGACTTTGGATATACACTTGATAGAAGCAAGCTTGTTAAAATTGTTGTTTGCTAATCAGAACCACATTCTTTGGGGAAACTTAGAGCAGGGCGCACGAATGCAATTTAGGAAATCACTCAGCAGCAACCTGAGAATGTTCTCAACGAGTTAGAAAATTGGATTGAACAATATGCTCTGAAAGATGGCGGTTGTGTCGAAGCTTAGAAATGTGAAGTGTTTTGTATTAAAAGTGAATGAATTACACTTCTGTTTGCCATTAACAGTTTTACTTCAATCATGAGGATACATCCAAGGTATTAAGGTTTGCGAGGTTTACAACTATATGTCGTAAACCGGAAGTGGATTCTATCCCCATACAAAAGGTTAGGGCCGCTTAGATTAGTTGATGCTAATCTGGTCTTTTGCTAGCAAGTTCTCAGACCTCTGCCTCCTCCATGATCAGTTCTTTGGGACTGTCCTAATTAGATCTCCACGTTGCTACTTACCTAGTTGTCTTAGTCTGTTTGTGTTGCTATGACAAAAATACCATAAACTGGGAGGCTTATAAGCAACAGAAAGTTCTTTGTCATAGTCCTGGAGGCTGAACGTCCAAGATGAAGGCACCAGCAGATATGGTGTCTGGTGAGGGCTACACTGATATATGGACAGCTGTCTTCTTACTTTCTCCTCACATGGTAGAAAGGGTGTTGCAAATCCTTTGGGCTTCTTTTATAAGGACAATAATTTCATTCTTGAAGGTTTATTGTCATGAAAAGGTCCTATCTCTGCCGGGTGTGGTGGCGCAGGCTTGTAATCCCTGTACTTGGAAGGCTGAGACAGGAGGATTATCTGAGATTGGTTCACAGCCAATCTCAGCTACTTAGTGAGGCCCTCTGCAACTTAGTGGGACCCTGTTTCAAAATAAAGAATACAACATAGGGCTGGGAGGTAGAATGCCCCTGGATTCAACCCCCATTACCGCAAAAAAAAAAAAAAAAGAAAGAAAAAGAAAAGAAAAGGCCCTATCTCCTAATAGCACTACATTACCGATTAGGTTTCAAGGTACAAATTTGGAAAGAGAGGGAAGAGATAGAACCGTTCAGATCACAGCACCTTCCCGATCCAGCCCTCTGCAGATGCCCTGCACCTTCAGGGTACACTTTGAAGTCCTGGACGGGCTCTTTGCAATCAGGATATCTTTGCGGTCTGCCCCGTTCCCCTTTCCAGCCCTTCCACACACAAACCAATCCTCCAGCCATGTCACCTTATGTGGAGTCCCCCGAATACCGGGTGCCCTTGCTCACGTCTGCCTGTCTGTTCCAGTGTTGTTCCTTCTGTCCTAGAGCTGGGACGCTGAGGGCAGAGGAAGGACAAGAGCTCGAGAGCCCGCCTGCCGTTCCCTCCCGCCCCTCCAGGGGGCATCGAGGTCTTCCTGTCTGCACACAGCCCTCAGTGGGTGGTTCCGGACCACTTCCCTGTCCTTGCTCTCCCACCCGCAGCCCCTGCACCTGCTGTCCCTTCCCCTCCCCAGGTGGTCTCGTGTCCTCCATCTCCTCGCAGAGAAGCCTTTCCTGACCACTCCCTCTCAAATCGCAGCCTCCAACCTGCTCTTTCTTCATGTCTCCCATCGTGACCCAGTGCTGCAATTCCTCTGTTCACGTTAGCACGTCTCTTCTGCCCGACGCCCGGTGTCCTCTGTTCACTTGACCAGTGGGTATAGCTGCTTAGCAAACGTGTGTTGACCAGATGAATCGGACTGGTAACTCTGTAAGAATTACATGGCTTGTTGATGAACCAACATATTTCTATGGCATGGCCAGGCATGGTTGTCTGCACCTGCAGTCCCAACTACTCAGGAGGCTGAGGCAGGAGAGAATCCCTTGAGCCCAAAAGTTTGGAGCCAGCATGGGCATCATAGTGAGGTCATGTCTCTTAAAAAAAAAACAGTTTTTTTTTTTTTTTTTAATATCATGATTGGGAATTTTTACTCTTCAAAATTTGGGAAGCAATTTTCTGGAGATTTTTTGGGGAAAAAAAATCCCACCTAATTTAGGAAAAATTTAAGGTCATTAATTACAATATTATTGTAATTATTGATATTATCTTATCTATAATGGAATGATGGAAAATGTTAAGGAACAAAACATTTTTAAACCTTTGGCCTGGGCCTTCTTGGATATATAGCAGACCAGCAGATTCGATTGTTAATGTCTCCCTTCAGATATTTATATAAAAGGATGAATGATGAATTTTTTTTTTTTTTTTTTTTTTTTTTTTTTTGCAGTACTGTGGATAGAACCCAGGGGCATTCTACCCGTGAGCTACACCACCAGCCCTATTTTATTCTTTATTTTGAAACAGGATCTCACTAAGTTGTGGAGGGCCTCACTAAGTAGCTGAGGCTGGCCACGAACCCAGATCCTCCTGTCTCAGTCTCCCAAGTACTGGGATTACAAGTGTGTGCCACCACGCCCAGCTGGCAGGTAATTTTTAAGGAGAAAATTTTCCATTAGAAGTTCAAGTACTCCACCTAAAGAAAGTTTAGTAGATTGAGAAACTTAGGTATCAAATAAACCAAACTAAGACATGTCAAAAGGGAAACATTAATCCTTCTGGATTAAAAGAATGAAGTGTTAGTTTTTGCATCTACAGTCTGGAGTCTTGATTCTGATCATAGTCCCCCAAAGCACCTTTTATTTATGCCTCTTCAGTTCTGAATTGGGAGCAGGCAGCTGGCTGGGAGGATAACACAGACTAGATCATTTCAATCACATTTTTATTTGTAAAAATAAAACAAATTCATACTAATACAATAGGAATTAAAGGACTTCAACACAATTTCAATGTTTATTACATATGAGTAAAATTGCCCGGCAGAACTTTTTAAAAAAGCATTCCTATGGAGTTAAATGGAAGAACTATTAAAATTAATTATTGTCATGGTAGTATTGGATAATCTTTTTAAACTTTCACTTAATTTATTTTTCTTTTTCTAAGTAAGAGATTATACACATGATAGCTATCCTTTTTTCATAAATTGGATTAACATTTATTGAGCATCAGCTACCTTCCAGGCCTGGAACATGACTCTGAGTTGACATTAACCTCCTTCTGAGATGGAGAAACTGAGGTTTTGAGAGGCTTGCTGGCTGGTAAGAGAGCCGGGGCTTGCAGAGCTCTGACTCCGTGTCTACAGCACGTTGTATCCTAGCCTGCACCCTCATGTTTATTTGCTTAGTGCAGGGATCTAGGAACCCAGGGCATAGAACCCTGCCAGCAGCCCTGCCTATGTCCATGGGCCCCGTTCCACTTACCTGAAGATGGGGCGTGCTACGGAGCACCCAGTGTCTGTGCACTTAAAATGCAGGAGCCCTTGGAAGGGTTATTCGAGCCTCTGCATGACTTCCACTATGATTTGGACCAGTTGGGGGTCTCTTCTTTCATTTTCATATTTGAAAAAGTTTTGTTCTAAGAAGCATTTAGCCGGTGGGCATGGTGGCTCACACCTATAGTCCTGGTACTTGGGAGGTAGAGACAAAAGGATCAAAGGTTCCAGGTCAGCCTCAGGGACTTAGTGAAACCTTGTTTTGAAAGAAAATAAATAGCCTGGTATGGCGGTGCACACTTGTAACCTCAGTACTTGGGAGGCTGAGACAGGAGAGTTGCGGGTTTGGGGGCAGCATCAGCAACTTAGCAAGGCTCTCTGCAACTTAGTGAGACCTTGTTGCCAACAAAAAAGTAAAAAAAAAAAAAAAAAAAAAAAAAAAGTAAAAAATAGGGTTAGGGTTGGGGGTGTATGTAACTCAGAGAGGTAGAATGCCCTTAGGTTCAATCTCCAGTTCTGAGAAGAAAAAAAAAGGGAAACATTTGCTTCTGAAATGGGACCTGGGATGTTGTGGGGACCGATCATGCTCTACTGATTGTAGCATTCATTTTTCTATCTACTATTATAGAAGAAGGTTCTAGAAAATGCATGCTGGAAAAGATTACTGAGACTCTTAAGACTTTTAAAAATACCGGCTAATGTATACCTAATTAAGAATCATCTAGGAAACATCCAAGGGAAATATCCACATTCTTTTTGACATTAGTCTGTCTCTCCATCCTTCTTACATAGCAATAAAATAAGTTAGTATTTGGCCTGGTGTGGTGATGCATGCCTGTAATTCCAGTACGAGGGAGGCTGAGAAAGGAGGATTGCAGGTTTGAGGCCCCTAGTAACTTAGTGAGATGGTGTTTCAAAATAAAATAGGGCTGGGTGTGTAGCTCAGAGGTAGAACACGCCTGGGCTCAATTCCTAGTACCACACACATCCACACAAAAAGTAGTATTTAAGTTAAGTTGGTTTTGGAATCTCAGCTTTGTGCAGTTGTTTCATCCAGAAATATGTAAGTAATTAATAAACTGAGCTTTAGTTAAAAAAAAAAAAGTTAGCAGCCACTGCCTCCTTTGCTGCATTGCTTTTTAAGAGTTTCTTAGCAGAGCAAAGCTTAGATTTGCTGATAGTGAATTTCATTTCTGAGTTGGCCTCATAGATTCATATTTATGTTTGTATTTAATTTGTATTTGCATGCATACTTAAACCACAAGTCTTTGAGTGCTCTGTTGTCTTTGTCTCATTATCACTTGAAATGTTTTTTTTTTTTTTCCCCCCATTTGGAGCACCCTTCTTCCCGCAATGTATGTTTATATACTGTATTGTTTACATTTATAGGTGTATTTGCCAAACTTTGCACGAGAAGATCACGATTTTAGTGACTCATCAGTTGCAGTACCTTAAAGCTGCAAGCCATATTCTGATATTGAAAGATGTAAGTAATTTCTAGACATCTGCTGAACTTGCTAGTGCTCAGGTGTGTGGAAGGAGGCAGGTTACCCTCCTTGAGCTTCATGGGGAACGGCCTCTCCTTTTTTCATCTCACAGCCCTTTCTTACAGCTAGGATGCACATATTTGAGGATAGGTTCAAAAGACTTGTAGAAATGTCACTGTTTTATTTTCAACTGTATTATCTTCAAGTATGTAGAATTCCCACCTCAAACCTATTTATTTATTTATTTATTTTTTTGTGGTACTGGGGATTGAACTTGGGCTTTCTACCTCTGAGCTATACCCCCAGCCCTATTTTTTATTCTTTATTTTGAAACAGGGTCTCACTAAGTTGTGGAGGGCCTCACTAGACAGCTGAGGCTGGCAGAGAACCCGGATCCTCCAGTCTCAGCCTCCCGAATGCTGGGATTACAAGCGTGCGCCACCACGCCCGGCTCACCTCAAACTTATTGAATCACAGTTGTCCTAGTGAAATTGTTCAGGATAATAACGATGCTCATTTCTTTAGAAGTTTCCTTTTATTTTCTCCCTGACTTCAGTCAAAGCAGATCACTTGGAAATTACAGATGTTAAGACATGTTTGATTGTGACTCAGTTTTCCCAAAGAGAATCATCCATTGGTAACAACAACACAGTTGGATAGCTGAGCATCCCCTTCCCCGAGCACCCACCTCCCACCTGCCTGGTATAGCCACCTGCTAGTCTTATGATACAGGTCCTTTTGAGTGCCTGATTCTTGTGAGAGCCCTCATGACAGCATGTGAGACAAAGCCTTTACCATCGTGGGCTTCCATGTTCCCCTAGACGGGTGGGGTTGCTTCATGAGGACTCGAATGTCAGAGACCTGAAGGTACTGGCCACGCTGTCACCTGGAGAGGAGCATCTGAGGCTGGGGACCAGTGGCATGGTCCTGAGGAAGGAAGTCACGAGGCATGTTTGTAGGAAGAGCAAGAAGGCCCCAGACTGGGGCTGAATGGGCCAGGGTGGGCATGGGGAGAGGTAGGCTCAGAACTGGGCTAGAAGCTGTCTTTTGGTCCAGAGCAGGGAAGTGATGGGGTCAGATTCGTGACTTTAAAAGATTCCTTTTGACATTTGTTGGAGAGGCTGCAGCAGTTAGAAGTCTTTTAATTTGCTAGGACCCTCGGAACAAAGTACCACAAACCAGGTGACTTCAACCAACAGGAAGTTCTGGTCTCCCCATTCTGGAGGCTGCAAGCCTGGAACCAAGGCATTGGCAGCACCGCGCTCCCTCTGACTTCTCTCTCCTCCTGGTCTTTTGCTGGCAGTTCTTAGCATTCCTTGGCTTGGAGCTGGGGCACTTCAGTCTCTGCCTCTGTTGTCACATGGCAAGGGCCATGTCTGTCAAGAGTTTCTTTTTATTAGGACATCAATCATACTGGACTTAGGACATACCCTACTCTAGCATGACCTTGTTTTAACTTGATCACACCTCCAAAGATACTGTCTTCCAATATGGTCACAATCACTGGTACCTGAGTTTAGAACTTGAACATATCTTCTCGGGGGCCATCATTCAATCCATGACAGTTAGCATGGCCGGGGGAGGGGAAGTTAGTAGGATTTTTCAGATTCTGCAGTGATTTGATGCATCTCTTCTTGGCCTTGCCTTGATGCTTCAGCACCCTGTCATTAACCCTTGTCTTTTGTAACAGACCCTTGGTCAAATCCCTCATTGTATGTTGGAAACAACTCCTTTAGTACCTTCAAATGTTTTAATATTTCCCCTCTGTAGTAGTCAGCTCTGCATTACTACAACAGAAAACCTAAGGAACCTAACTTTATAAAGATAAAAGGTCTATTTCGCTCACCATTTCAGAGCAGCAAGAGCATGGTGCCTGCATTGGCTCATTTCTGGCTAGGACCCTTCCAGCTGTGGTCACCTCATTGAGGAGGCATGACATGAGTGTGGGAGGGAAGGGCTTGCATAGCCACACAGGAAGTCAGAGAGAGAGTGAAGTCGCACGGTTCCTTCTGAAGGCACACGCTCATGCCTGCAGAGGCCTCCCCAAAGTCCCACCATCTCCCACTAGTGCCATCCTGGGGACCAAGTGTTTAAACACAATGAAGCTTTGGGGAACGCAGTTAAACCTTATCCAAACCACAGCATCCCCCCCGCCCCATGCCCCACACAGTCTCTTGGTCAAATGATATAAATAACAAACAATGAGTATTAACCACAGTTCACAAGATCTTTGTACACGGTTCTCAGAGAGAGAGATAAGCTTCACACTGTTGCAGTCACCAGGATGGATGGTGGTAGCAGAGTTCCTCAGATGTCTCCAAGTGCCTCCTCGATGCTTAACGTGGCCACTCACTAAGAGTGAGGAGCCTGTCAATCAAAGCTCTGTCAAATGAATCCCCCACTCCAAGGAGGATTATAAAAGGCGGAATAGCTACCTCTTCAGAAGCAAGTCTGTGTGTCAGCTCTTTCCTATTCGCCCAGGAGTAGGGAGCTCAGATTCCTCAAACTTGAAAACAATTAATTTCATGTGCATAGGGCTGAAAACCCCGCACGTCAATAATATTGTGAGTGCACGGTCATTGAGGGGTTAGAATAGCCTTGTCGCCAGTCCCTGGGGAGTCTGCTTCCTGCTTATTGTAAGAACACCCCTCGGTTCTTGGACCTGGCAAAAACCCATTTGTCCTCTTGTGGGTGCATCGGGTGAATTGGGACCCCTCCCGGCTCTCAGTCTGGTCCCCCTCTAGTAGCAGATTGATGGCCGCCCTCTCTGGCCCTCTCCAAACCCACAGCTCTTAGCTTCTCAGGGAAATGGTTCTCTCAAGACCAGTAGAAGTTTCTTTGTGTGCCTTGCAGATAACTGGGTAATTCCATTTAAGAAGCATGTGGATTTTACCTCCTAAGTGGAACAAGACATAAGATTTATCAGGCATATTTTTTTTTTTTTTCGCGGTACTGGGGATTGAACTCGGGCATTCTACCTCC
The DNA here is from genome assembly GCA_004027655.1 of Graphiurus murinus. Taxonomy (NCBI): domain Eukaryota; kingdom Metazoa; phylum Chordata; class Mammalia; order Rodentia; family Gliridae; genus Graphiurus; species Graphiurus murinus. Next base: position 61,740 of record PVLC010004217.1, read on the forward strand.
GAGCTACACCCCCCAGCCCTATTTTTTATTCTTTATTTTATTTTATTTTTTTTTTGCGGTACTGGGGATTGAACTCAGGGGCATTCTACCTCTGAGCTACACCCCCAGCCCTATTTTTTATTCTTTATTTTGAAACCGAGTCTCACTAAGTTGCGGAGTGCCTCACTAAGTAGCTGAGGCTGGCCTCGAACCCGGATCCTCCGGTCTCAGCCTCCCGAATGCTGGGATTACAAGCGTGCGCCACCACGCCTGGCTTATCAGGCATATTTTTTCTAATTCATTAGTTATTAACCGTTACAAAGAACCCAGGCACGATGGTACTTTCCTCAGTGGACCCCCTGGGTGGTTGAGATCCAAGGTGGTTGGATCCCATTCCACCTTCCCACACCTGACCTGTTTTAACCCCAGGGCTGCACTCCTTTGATTTCTTCTATATCCCAGGATTTTGTTTAATATTTTGTTTGTAGTTCTTTGAGTAAATCAGCTGGGTCTCATTTCATATAATGAAAATAATCACGTATTATTTTCTCTAACTTTGTAAGTATATGTGGGGGAGGGAGAGAGAGACCATGGAATGTGGGATTTTCAGTTGGGGTCTTCTTTAGTTTTGGGGGCTGTTTTAGAGTTAAGACCATGAAAACAGCTCGCAAACACTGGATCCATGTCCAGGGCTAGTGTACACACATCTTGCCCTGCTAGCCGTATGTGGCCACCTAAGGCTTTTGAGTGATTCTTACCCACAAAGGTGTGCTCATGCCAACCTTGCTGCCAATCAAGCGTCTTTCCTGGAATCTCCTTCCCATCTTACACTGTTCTGTATGAGGCTTATTTCATTTTCCATAATCTCTAAAAGACTGCTGATACGCCTACCCACATCTACACTTTTTGCTTTCTTGAATGCTCATGGTATTGAAATTGGTGAACTCCATTGTTAATGCACAATTACACATTTTTCAAAACATTCGAACATTGATGTTGGATTGCAAATTAGTGCAGCTGCTATGGAGATCAGATCCAGCCATATCACTCCTAGGTGTCTTTCTTTTTTCTTTCTTTCTTTTTTTGGCTGGGGGAGGCAGGTTCTGAGGATTGAACCCAGGGGCATCCTACCTCTAAGCTTTACCCCTGGCCCCATTTTATTTCTTATTTGGAAACAGGGTCTCACTAAGTTGCTGAGGCTGGCTTTCAACCTGTGATGCTCCTGTCTCAGCCTCCCAAGTACTGAGATTACAAGTGTGTGCCACCACACCTGGCTCCTGGGTATCTTTCTAAAGGAATTGAAGTCAGAATATTATAGTGATACATGCATTTTTTTGTGTGTGTGGTACTGGGGGTTGAACTCAGGGGCATTCTACCTCCGAGCTACACCCCAGCCCTATTTTTTATTCTTTATTTTTGAAACCGGGTCTCACTAAGTTGCAGAATGCCTCACTAGGTAGCTGAGGCTGGCCGTGAGCCTGGATTCTCCGGTCTCAGCCTCCCGAATGCTGGGATTACAAGCGTGCGCCACCACGCCTGGCTCTACATGCATGTTTATAGCAGCACAGATCACGACAGCCAAAGCATGGAACCAACCCAGCTGTCCAGCACCAGATAAATGGGTTATAAAGTTATAGGATATACCCACAGTGGAATTTTACTTATCAATAGAGAAAAAAAAAATTATTCCATTTGCAGGAAAATGGATGTACTTGGAGAACATTATGTTAAATGAAATTAGCCAGTCACAGAAAGTGAAGGGTCATATATATGTTTTCTCTCATATGTGGAAACTAGGGAGCAGATGGGATACAAGAGGGACTTTAGATAATGGAGAAGAACCCCAGTGGGGATATGGGGCCGGGGTTGTGGGGAAATCAATGAAGGAAACACTTCCACTGAAGTTATGTGTGTAGGTGAAATGACCATGTCCATCTCAGTGTCACGAATGGGGAACGGGAGGGAGCTGGGGGGAAAGCTCGTCAAGTGATGTGTGAACGCCTGACTGTATCACTCTGAACTGCATTATGATGTGAGACTACAATGTACCAATAAAAGTGCATTTTTAAAAAGTTAACACAAAATATCCCCCAGCATCTAACATAGAATTTGGTGGAAAACAACCTGCTCAGTTTTATGTTGGGTTGAGTTGAATAGAATCAGATTTGTCAACCAGGAATCCAGACCTCAGGCTAATCATGATTTAAGACCAGTGAGCTTTTCTTGGATCAGGATTAGGTTAGCTTAGTGTTATCATCTGCAACTGTATTCCTCTGAAAATCTTTGTTTTTTATTTTAGGGTACAATGGTGCAGAAGGGAACTTATACTGAGTTTCTGAGATCTGGAGTAGATTTTGGTTCGCTCTTAAAGAAGGAAAATGAGGAAGTGGAACAGACTCCGGTTCCAGGAACGCCTACGCTGAGGAATCGGACCTTCTCTGAGTCTTCGGTTTGGTCACAGCAGTCTTCTAGACCCTCTTTGAAAGACGACAGTGCTCCAGAGGGCCAAGACGTGAGTTCCTCTCCCATTACTACATGCCCTGCTGTCGTTGGGGAATTAAAACAGATCAGAGAAGAACACACCTGGTTGAGGCTCTCCTCTGGGTGCAGGCTGGAGCATCTGATAGAGGGGAGTAGTGGATCTGCTGCTAGAATTTCCAAAGGGGTATGTGGCTGGCATCGACATCAGAACTTCTTGCATTTATCCTAGGGTGGTCCCGGCTTCCCCTTTGCATCCAGAGGCTCAATTAGAAGAAGCCCTTAGGCTGAGTCCTGCTGTGGCCCACAGTGAATCAGCTACTTTTCCTATTTGTTGTAATGTTCTGACACTGCAGGTGGCTGATGGCCTCCCCCCCCCCCTTTTTTAAATATGGTTTGTGTTAGGCCAGAAGTAGTGTGAACAAATACCTAATAATTCCTGGCGTTTGACACTTACTTTAGAGTTAGTTCCTATCTTTCTTATTCTTCAAGCCACTTCTTATTCACCTTTGAGTGCCCAGTCACCAGCATGGAGCCAAGTACATCCTCAGCTCAGGTGAATCTATAATGTATTTTAAGTCCTCCAGGCAGAAATGCACCAGAGCTCTCTGAAAAGAGAGCCGTCCATTGGTATTGGCAGGGAATTCATTCCAGGACCCCTGCAGACAGCAGAGCATTTAAGGATGTTCAAGTCACTTATAGAAAATGGCATGGTATTTGCATATAACCTGTGTACGTCCTCTTGAATACTTTAAACCATCTCTAGATTGCTGATACTACCCAATGTTATGTAAATACCATCTAAATAGTCATCATACTATATTGTTTAGGGAATAATGACAAGGAAAAGACGTTTGTGCTCATTTAGTACAAATGAGTATTTTCAGTTTGTGGTTGTAGAACCTGTAGATGCAGAGGTCCAACTGTTTATACAATTATTCTTTGCTATTCGGACCTTCACTATTCAAATCCAGGAGCCTGGATGATTCTGATTAAAAAAGAAAAAAAAAAGATTGAGATGCTATGCTGTCTCTTGTGTATTGGTCAGCTTTTCATCCCTGGCTGTGGCCAAAAATAGCAGACAAGAACAGCTTAGAGGAGGAAATGTTTATTTTGACTCATAGTTTCGGAGATTCAGTCCATGATCAGCAGCTTCAAGGCAGGAGCATCATGGCAGCAGGGAAGCAGAGAGAGGCAGACAAGGGACCAGGGACAGATATAGACCCCAAGGCCACATACCTCAGCTACGTTCTCCAGTTACGGTTCACCTGCCGACAGGCATCACCCAGTACATCCATTCAAATTGTTAACCCAGTAAGTGGTTTTATGCAGTGATGAGGTCAGAGACTTCATGATTCCATTATTTCACCACCCAGCATTGCTGCATTGCTAACACGTGAGCTTTCTAGGGGGCATTGCATTTCTAAACCACACCACCTAGCCAGGTATGGGGCACACGCTTGTAGTCCTAGTACTTGGGAGGCTGAGAGAGGAGGATCACAGGTTCAAGGACAGCCTCAGCAAGTAGTGAGTCTCATCAAACTAGTGAGACCCTGTTTCCAAAAAAAAAAAAAAAAAAAAATAGGGCTGCGGGTGCAGCTCGGGGGTAGAATTCCCCCGGGCTCAATCCCCAGTACCACACACACAAAAACAAAAACAAAAATAAACTACACCCGTAACCTTGTTATCCAAACACTCATTACCTGAAACATACTATTTGAACTCAATTGCTGTATTTGGCTAACATTTTTGAGCCTCTATTCTGCTTTATTTGTTTTTTTTTTTTTTTTTAATGCTGAGGATTGACCCCAAAGCCTCATGCATGCTAAGCCTATACTCTATCTACTACTAACCTACGCCCTGTACTGTGTTTCATGTTTCTATTGTTGAGTGACACAAATAATCTAGAATGACACATTGGTTCCACATCATTTTGTTATTATTTTGGAACAAGCTTTAGTTTATACATTTTTAACTTGGGTATATTATGCTCAAAATCTTGATGCCATACTTGAAGCAAAGCTATGTCCAATGTAAAAATGCTATATATGTATATATATTACAAATAATATATAATTTATGTACAAATTCTATATATATACACAAATGATATATAATACATGTGCAAATACTATTTATATACAAATGATATATAATATATGAACATGCTCTGTATACATTATACATATATATATATATATATATTTGGGTGGGGATACTAGGGATTGATCCCAGGGGTATTTTACCATTGAGCTACCACCCCAGACCCCAGTCTTTTGTTTGTTTGTTTGTTATTTTGAAATAGGGTCTTGCTAAGTTCCTGAGGTTGCTCTCAGGCCTGTGATCCTTCTGTTTCAACCTCCCAAGTAGTGGAATCATAGGCATGTGCCACCATACCAGACTAAATACAACTTATTTATTGCTATGGTATTTTCTTTCTTTCTTTTTTATTGGGGGATAGACTCCTAGAATCAGGATGACTGGATTTAGGAGGAATGCATTTACAGATTAGCTAGACATTTACATATGCTGCTAGACTCCTACCAGTCATGTGTAATGTGCCTGTTTTCCAACAGCTTAGCCAACAGGATCCGCCATCAACTTCTGGAACTTTCTGGTGTACTTTTTTTTTTTTTTTTTTGTCTCTTAACTACCTTTTTCTCTTCACAGACAGAGAATATACAGGTGACACAACCAGAGGAGAGCCGCTCTGAAGGAAAAGTTGGTTTCAAGGCCTACAAAAATTACTTCATAGCTGGTGCACCCTGGTTTATGATAATTTTCCTTATTCTTCTGAACATGGCGGCTCAGGTAAATAATGACATTTGTTTTGTGCCTTTGGAGTAATAATTCCCATTTACGCTGTGATTGCTGCGTTTTACAGTTCACTGGGGGGTTGGCATTGAATCGCCGTGGGGGGCCTGGTGGACCCTCATGCGTGACCTCCCTGGGGTCTCGTGTATGTCACAAGGAGCTTCTACAGGAAAAGGTATCTTCTCAGGATTTTAGGATTCATATGCGCTTTCCTGACGTGTTGTTGACTGGGAAGCTGAGCTTGGCGCAGACCCAGCCTGAAGAACCATCTCAGCCTTCTGGAACCTTCCTTTTGCTTATGCATTTCGGTGATAGAGAGTTTTAAGTTGGCAAGTTATACCAATGCTGGGTTTTCTGTTTTCTCTTCCCCCAGGTTGCCTATGTCCTTCAGGACTGGTGGCTTTCCTACTGGTGAGTTATTTCTGGTCTGATGTGGTGTGCTATGCAATCCGTGCCAAGCCTCACTTCTCCAGGGAGTTCAGGGGAGAGGTGGAGCTTGTTGAGCCTTCTCTTCTAATCCTTACCTAGTTACCTGGAGAAAAATTAAAGTTCTTGCTGGTGGAGTGTGACCCATAATGGTCTCTACCACGTCGGATCCTCAGCTGCATATTGAGAACTAAAAGTCATGATTCAAACTGAATTTTTATAAGGTAGAGGTACAAAGGACTGTGTGAGCTGGAAATCATTTCCCAACATAAGACATTGCTTCCAAATTGAGGTTCTTTTTTCTTTGTTTGTATTTGTCTAAATTCTATCTCTAGCCGAATATTTTTCTTTTTTCCCTTGTTACTTAGGGCAAATGAGCAAAGTATGCTGAATGTCACCGTCAACGGGAAAGGAAATGTAACTGAGAAGCTAGATCTTAACTGGTACTTAGGAATTTACGCAGGTAAAGTTTAATCATTTGGTCTATTATCCCAGAGCCTGAGGTGCTTACAATGAGCCTGTGTGGGTAACTAGGGCTTCTAGGAGTAATTCAGTAATGTCTTAACAGATTAGGAGTCTGAGTCCCATTTACTCGGTGAATTAATTAGAATAATTATTTTTTTAAAATCTACTAGAAGAGGTTGAACGAAGACTCTTAATTTGCTCCGCGCTGGATTTTGAAAGTTAAACTAGGATTGAGCATTCACAAAATCAGCCACTGGAAATATGTGGCTATTGTCTATTCTAATAGGTTGCTTTAGCTAAATCTTATATCATTATGTGGATGGGCAAGGGGATTAGAAACGGATCCCCACCCTGTGGTTCGGATTGTTCCAATTCTGTCTGAATAAACCCTGGCTTTTATTGAACTTGGATGAAATCCTCTGGCAGCAAGGCCCCCGAAATAAAAGCATTATTCCCTCACAGGTATGCAAAGCTCCCCTGTTACCATACTGCTCCTCTCTCGGGCTTCACTAATTACTTAAGAGGGAAGCTAAGCAGGGAGAAAACCAGTGTCTGGGTATTAGGACTCCTTCTCTTTCTTACCTCGAGATCACAATGTTATCGCCTCCCCAACTGTGTGATTAATTTAACATTTGGCTTGCCAGACTAATATTAGCGTCGTGCTCTGTTTTCACCGGAGTGTTTAGGGTATGTGTAGCATTACATAGTTGTTGGAGGAGAGCCTCATTTAAAATTTTAAATATTTCCACAGGAAACGCTCAGGCAAGCCTTCCTCAGAGATAGAGGGAGCAATCTTTGTAAGAACCCACTCGCTAAAATTCGGTGCTCGTTTTGTCCGACTCTTGCTAAGACATCCCCTTGCTGTTTACCATCTGGATTGGTGGGCAGTGCAGATCCTAAAGGAGAAAGGAAAATGGTTCCATTACATATTCAGGAGGATGGAGGCTCAAGAAAAGGCCCCTTGATTCGAGATGAGGAATACCAGCAACTTTCAGAAGTTAAATAACAGCGAGGTGTCCCTAGAAGGGGAAATGTTTATCACAGAAGTTATCCCCACTGTCTACGTAGCGGCTTTGCGGGTTAAGAGATAATAGGAAAGCGGGGGCTGGGCCTATTGCTCAGTGGTAGAATGCTTACCTAGCATACTAGCATCTGTAAGGCTCTCGGTTTGATCTCCAGCATTGCAAAAAAAAAAAAAAAAATTAAGAAAGCTCTTAAGTTTCTATGTGCATAGTGGGTCCTCATGCATGTCTTAGTATATTCATTTAAAAATACTTTGTGTTTATATGAAATACTTAGCAGGAGATTAATTGCTTATTTAGATGATCTTATGTTAAGATATCATTATATTTTCTTGCAATTCAGCTAAGAGTTTTTCCATGTGCAACTTAATGTGGTGTTTTCAAATTCTTTAAAGCTACTTGGGCACTTTCTACAAGGAAAAGGTAAATCATATCTCCTGTTCCCTGTTAATATCACATGTTGGTATCAAAACATACCACGATGTTAGGCTATGGGACGTTTTGTAAATAGTAAGGTTTGAGATATGAAGAAGGGAAGAGCAAATACTTTTTGTGATTATCTTCCACAATTCTGAGTTTTTAGTAGAACTCATAATTGAATTAGAAGAGCCTAGTAGTAGCTTGTACCTCATTTTTCCATCACGTAATTTCCATTCAATGAGAGAAAAATGAGCCAGTTGAATTCTTGTTTGTCCGTGTATCTTGTAAATACATGATACTTTTGTGGAATCCAGACGCTTTCTGGAATAAAATAAGTAACATTTTTATAGACTGCCTGACCTGACCTGCTTAGCAATGTGGAAGAAAATGAAAAAGTCCTGTGTTCTCTGAGTGATGTTTCTTTGTTTTAGGTTTAACTGGTGCTACTGTCCTTTTCGGCATAGCGAGATCGCTGTTAGTCTTCTACGTCCTTGTAAATTCTTCGCAAACTTTGCACAACAGAATGTTTGAGTCGATCCTGAGAGCTCCAGTACTATTTTTTGATAGAAATCCAATAGGTAAGTCAAACACCACGTTCGTCAGTGAATAGGTCTCGTTAACACATTGAGAACTTGGTGACATCTCAGTCTTCGAAAGTAGAGACAATTACTGCGCCTGTTGATGCATTTTCTACAAAAAGCTTCACTGATATTTTTCTCCCACCAGAGAAAAAGAAATATCGGGAGCATACAGTCTTTTATTTCAATTTGTGTGTGTGTGTGTGTAAGGATGAATGCATGTTTGCTTTGCAGAATGATTTTGGAAACTGTTTGTCATGTGGTGTGTTAGCACCCTATGTTCCGTGTTCCCATGCAGCCCAGTAGTTGCTGAAACACTGGCCATGTTATCACAGTGTTGGGAAGGATCTTCTTAGAAGGAACGTTCTCTGAACATGAGATGGGCGGTGTGTTTGCTTCCTCTTTGGGAAGCCTGTCCATTCTGGAACCACTAACCTATTACACAGGCCTTGGCTATGAGGGTTAGCTGAAATGGTAATGAAGAGTTAATTAAAACTCAAGACTGGTAAAATGCAAACACCCCCTTTAGTAATAAAGTTTTAAACTCTTTTTTTTTTTTTTTGGCAGTACTGGGGATTGAACTCAGGGGCATTCTACCTCTGAGCTAGACCCCCAGCCCTATTTTTTATTCTTTATTTTGAAACAGGGTCTCACTGAGTTGTGGAGTGCCTCACTAGGTAGCTGAGGCTGGCCTCGAACCCGGATTCTCTGGTCTTAGCCTCCCAAATGCTGGGATTACAAGCGTGCGCCACGACACCCGGCTCAACTCTGTATTTTTAATTGCTTTCTTTTGTCAGGCGTGGTGGTGCACGCCTGTAAATGCCAGTACTTGGGAGGCTGAGGTAGGAAGACTGCAGGTTCAAGACTAGCCTTAGCAACTCAGCGAGACTCTTAGCAACTTAGTAAGACCCCGCTTTCAAAATAAATGAACAAAAAAATTGTTTTCTCCTTGTGTTTTGTTGCCGTCATCCATGGCTCTCTGTTTGTGGTTTTAACGTGGACTTTGGTTGCACAGTAGGGGCTTTGTGGTGTCTGCCATGCAGGCCCTCCACCATTAGTTTCTTCATGTGAGTGGACCAGGTAGTTTGAGTGGTGGGTGTCTCTGCCCCTTGACCCTCTGACCTTCCTGGCTTCTGAAGGTAACACTCTTGGCTTCCTGCAGAGAGTTAGCCATCTCTTCGTGTCCACATGCTGGCCAGTTGGGTGGACCTGTGGTGAGGCCCAGTGTATTTATGCCGATGATAGCTGACAGGACCTGCAGGGAGTGTCCTGGAGGGAGCTCAGGACCAGCCATTGACTAGTCCTGCAACCAAGACCAAAGCGCGTAGATGCTGGTGGACAGGCAATCTCAAAGCAGGTTCAAAGTGTGGACACTGGGCCCTTCCGCCTGGGTTCAGCCTTACTAGTTACTATAGTTATATTAACACTCAGGTGCTAGCTACTTAACTTCTCTGTGCCTCAGTGTTTCTATTTGTGAAATGAGGATACCATGCATACCTACCTTATTGGAATCCCGTGAGAATTAAGCAGGATAATACTTTTCCCAGTGCTTGAAACTGCCCAGCGAATTGACAGTGACAGTGTCTGTGAACTTCAGTCTCCTTGCCCATGGGAAGGAAATACCAACCCCCCGCCCGGCCTGTTTGACATGATAGTTGTGAGGATTAAATAGGACTGTTCTGAAAAAGCATCTCATATAGATGTATTCAGCAACTATTGTCTAGTCCAGACACGATGGAAGTGCTAGGAATTATGAACTGCAGAGGTCACCCAAATATGTGGCGATCGAGGCTGTAATTAGAAAGCAATCGGAGGTCTTCGGTACCCTCAGGGCTATAAAGGTCCACTTCACCAGTTAATTTAAAAACCACAGACCTAAAACATGGAGGTTTAGGTGGGACTGTGTTCTGTCCCAGAGGGCCTCTGAGTACTCCTGACTGCAGTCAAATAGGCCCTTCGTGTCCGAGATTCATGAGCCTCTCCTCGTGCTGCTTTATTTATTAATCAGGGTTTGGGGGCCCCATCCAGACTTCAGAGGCCACGAATCTTATGCCTAGGACCATTTGTCTTGTATCTGTAGCAGGACTTTACCCCTTCAATGAAATTGGAGCCCAGATAAATACTCCAAAGACAGGCCTTATTTGCGCCAAATGTTTAGAAGTCATGTATTCTCCACTTCCTGAGTGGTAGATTTAAAACAAAAAGTCAAATAAGAAAAAGTTCCTATTTAAATTTCAATTTGGATTAAATATTTGCACTTTCTACGATGGTGAAGGAGACACCAAGGACATGTATGACCTCCCCTGGCATGGTTTATATGACTAATTTATGTACTATAACAGTTATGTAACATATGCTAAAAAAATAAAATTTCCCTTCTAGGTTAGCAAGGTAGGCATGTCCTACTTTTCAGTGCTATTCGATATATATGTTAAATGTATAACCCCCCCTCCCCCATAATGTCCTTCCCCCTGAATTACAGAGTATGTTCTTAGAGCAGTGTAGAAAGACAAGGAAGCACATCGTTCTTTTCTTCTCAGTATTTAGTTCTTCAGAGTAAGCTCTCAGGGGTCGTAAGAGTTTCCTGTGCGCTCAGCATCCTGACATCCTCCCAGGTTTTAGAAGACAGAGGGAGCAGGGAGGACTTTTGCCAATGTGTAGCGTCCAGTAAGCTACACATGCGAAGGGGAGCAATACAGAAACCCCATGTCAAGCCCCTCCCAGGTCTGCTCCTGCAGGGCGGTCTATCCAGGGTCCCCTTCCATCCCCACCTCCAGCTCCCACTCAGGGACCCTGATCTGGAAGAGACAAGTGTCTTCCTCATCCAGGCACAAATACCCCAGGCCAGACACACTGTGTCTCTCCTGGGTCCTCATCCCTAATAAACAGGAGACCCTCTTCCTCACTGCTTGGAAGACCGGCAGCAGTGCCGACATTCCTCGTTCATTCCTCGTTATTTGGATTTAAGGAGAACAGTAAGACAAATCTTCGAGGCACCTGTTTCCTTTCCTTGAGGTAGCATTTTCTCCGACTACACTCCATCATTGCAGATGGCTGCTTACCAAGCTCACACCTGCCGCGCTCGGAAGACTTTATGATGCGGATGCTGGTTTGTTACTCTCCATTTTGAACCTACGTGTGGGTGCGTGGAGCTTGTCTCGGTTTGTTTATATAATATGATCCTCTACCATCTACTCATCGTTCATAACCCGATGAATTCGGGTCCAGTTGGAACCAAAGCAGTGTGTGACTTTGGAAGGGCGAGGTCCAGTGTTGTTTTCCCCTTTTCTCTTTTTCTCTCTCATCTCTATCTTATATCCTCCCCCCTTCCATGTACTTTGGTAATGGTTTAATGTGTGTGTTAGAGAACCTCACGGTTTGGGGCTCTCCTTCGAGTTGAATATCACATCCGCACGTGTCTTCTGATGCCACTCGCTATGTCTGCCACTTTCTCGTGTCAAAGTTTGTCTTCAATCTTAGCCCCATTTCAGTCCCATCAGATCTTGATATATGGGTCCCACAAATCCCAGGTCAGCAGGAAGTCATTCAGAAATCAAGCATGGTTTCTCTTTTGAATGTAAGCAGGGTTTCTTGCCTGGGCGGGATCTATGCTACCTCTGACATCCAGCAGCAGAGGGCAGCATGACCTGCAGGATTTCAGGGATAGAGAGGAAGAGCAGGCACGGTAAAACTCCACTGAATTTCTAAAGCTTTCTTGGAAATTCCATCTCCATAGCTTAGGTCTTTGTACCTTGATATATGTTGATCGGGACGTTACATAGCATTTTCTCTATCACGTTTGAAACACCAAACTGCATTAAAGAATCATTCACAACATTGTCCAGAAATACCTGGCATTTCAGAGGAGGGATTCCGATTTCCTAATGAATCCCTTCTTCACTAGAAACGAACAGGCAGATGCTGACTTCTCAACTGGTTGTATTTTAATTCCTGAAGAGTAGCTTTTGGCCACTGGTTTGACCTGCTGCTATTCCCTTCCACAACTTAAGTTTAAGGATAAATGTGACCACACAGCACACAGCTTCTGGAAGTGTCTTCCAGGCCATCAGAGTTATGCAATACACTTTATTCTACCCAGTGTTTACAATTTTACCCTTTGTTTCAGAGACCAGATGAGTAGCTAGTTGTCCTGTCTTCTCTTGCCCAATTCTAGTGACATAACATGTAGCTAAGTGTGTGGACTCTCGCCAATTCCAGATAAATACTTACTTGCTTTTGATTTCTTATTTTGCCTTTAAGAAACGGAGCTACTGGTATCAGCAGATGTGCTTGTCTTTTCCCTCAGGGAAGTCCAAACTTCATCTTGGGTCGTCGCCAGTGTGTTCAGTCATACAACTGATTTTTCTGCGATGTTGCGTGTCCATGGGGAAAAAAGTACAACTTTCTATCATCCTTTTTTCTTTAAAGATGAAATTAGATGAGAACTAAAACACAAGAGAAAGAGAAACAGGAATGCATTGGCTTCTGGTGGTGGTTTGGCTCTGGTGGAGGTGCTCGTGGTCACCGAGGTGGAGACTGTGAACAGGATCCCCAGATTTGAAGACATCCTCGTATCTTCCCTAATCAGAAATCTAGAGTTGCCCTAGTGATTAAGAGTTGCAGCTCGATTTAGTGGGAAATGAGACTGTGTATATGACTTCCCAAATACAAAATATCACAAATTAGGTTGTGCATCTTCTAGGGCTGGGAGGAGGAGGGTGGTGATGGTTTGAACTATTGTTCTGTTTCTCCAACCTGGAAAGGGGCTCCTTCTAATCCACTGCAAGTCGCTAAATAACTGGTAGAGGCCTGAAAAGCCAGCTGAAAGCAACACGGGGAGCTTTTTGTACTATCAGAACGACTGTCTTGCTACACTACTTATAAAATCAATTGTCAACATACCGCTTCCTTGTCAGAAAAAAAAATTTAAAAAAGAGTCATCAATAGAGAAGAAACGTAATTGCAGGGATGCTTGTCTGTCTGTTTATTCAGTTCAAATGACCACTGGAGTTGGTGCTAAATGCATATTTTAACAAGTATAATATTTCAGCACTGTCAAAATTACCTTGACAATAATAGGCCTGTTAAATTATAGCTCTATAAGTTCAGAGCTAAAACGGCCCTGCTTAGCACACATTAATCTATGCCTGTTCACACAAGTGCTTCTGCTGAGCAGGTAGCATGTTTAAACAAGAAAGACTGGTCTTAAAACCTCTGATTTATGGTAGGTGTTGTTTTGACACAGCATCATTCAGACGATTTACAAGGCAAGGCGTCGTGTTAAAATATCTCAGCGGTGTCATCGTGCGTCACCGGCATAAATATTCAGTAGTGATGCTGGAAAACGGGTAATATGCCCATTCATGCCAAATCACTCGCTGTGTTTCCTTTCAAGGGAGATCTGTTGTGGATATGGTTAAAAGAAACTATAATTTTTTTTTTTCCTTCCTTGAGAGCAGATGAGCTGTAAGCAATGGAGAATAAGAATAACAACTCTCCTGACAGCTTTCTTGTGTTCATCTTACCTAGGTGGCTTTTATTCTGGCACTGGTCCTCTTGGCTTTTTTAAATTTTTTTTCCCCCCGCTTTTCTTTGCTTAGTGTGCATTCTAAAGAAGGTATTTCTATGTACATGAGTGAAAGAGGCCTTTTCTGTTCAAAGGAAGAAGTTAGTCATCATCAGAGAAGCTTTGTTGCAAAACGAAAACACACATTTCCCCCTTTCATTTTTCCTTGTTAAAAATAACAAACGCAAGTGACTTTAAAGGGAGAAACACAAAAGATTGCATCAATCATACTGATTCGCAAGAGCCGCATAAATATTATTTTTTCAGGTTTGAATGAAGCAGCTAATGGTTTGAAGTAGGTGTGGTAATTAAATCCTGTCGAGTTGTCACATATTAAAAATAATGTTTTTTCACATAACAATGGTTATATGTACTTAAACTCTTATCAGGGGTGATATTAAGTGATATTTTATGGGAGTTGCTCATTTATGGCTAATAGTATGATAAAAGCCTTTGTTACCAGTTTAAATAGTTACATAGTTACATGTATTTGATTGCTATTGTTATTTTGTCAATAATCTCTATAAATGTGGTTATTATAGCACTTGTCTACTGCTGGTAAATACTGCACTGTTTTAGTGTACATTTTCAATCTATCAGAATGTTCTGATTATTTTATTCCTGTTTTTTTCTTCGTGATAAATCATACATGGAAATATTGGCAGCTTAGTAACAGAGAAAATACTGTGTTTGTGATTGTCTAATAAAATGCTGAAAAGGTCAGATTTGTTGTATTTCAGGAAATGATAAGGATGACATTTTGCTTTATTTTATCATTTTTCCGATAGTATATAAAATATATTAAATGATACATGCTTATTTATATTTCATCCCCATCCCTTTTATTATAAACATCGTCTACTTTGCCACAAGGAAATTGGAAAACAAATGTGATATTTACGACACTGAGTCTGCAACACTTTTTAGCACATAAAGTTTAAAATTTGTTTTTAATTAATTTTTTGATGATACTTATCAAAATTATGGTTACATTATAATGTAGATAGTCATGGATTTACTACTTGAGTCTTCTGTTAGATTTGTGGTTCCTGCCCTCTCATAGTATCTATAAGTTCTCTACTCCAGTCTGTTATCTGTGGCTATGATGTTAATGCCTCCAACTCCAACTCTGAGGTTCCACTGGTGTGAGGTCTGAGTTGTCTTAACCGTTGGCTAACTTAGAGCAAGGGGCGGTTTGGGGTAGCCCAGTGAGTCTTGTTGCCACACTCAGTTCTTGGGCATCACCCTGTGGGATGTGTGACAGTACTTCAGTGTTATCATTTAAAAGGTTTCCCCCTTTCTTTTTGTTCAATATCATAGTTCTTTACAACTCTCAGAAATGTGCCTGCCTGTGATCCCAGTACTTGGGAGGCTGAGACAGGAGGATCCAAGGTTTAAGGCCTGCCTCAGCAACTTAGCAAGACCTTGTCAAAAATAAATAAATAAAAAGGGCGAGGACTGTAGCTCAGAGGTAGAATGTCCCTGTGTTCAATTCACAGTACCACACATACATGACAAAGATAACTTTATGACTTAGTTCTTTGCTCTTGTACAACTCTTTCAAGAGAAAAGGAGGTAGTATTTCTGAGCCAACTTCAGTGAGTTAAGTATGCAAATAATTGGTAAGTATATTACTGAGAGCCTAAACAGATATAAAGCATAGTTTCCTGATACCAAGTGGAAGTCAATGAGGATTTGCTGGATTAAAATTCTATTGTTTTTCTCTAAGGTTAAGTGCTTCCCCTCAAAGATTTGATTTTGAAGCTCTCAAATGATGCCATGGAGAGAAATTTGTTTTTCTTTTTCTTTTTCTTTTTCTTTTTTTTTCTTCTTTTTTGTCTCTATCCTTGTTTTTAATTTAGGTAAAAAGTTCCCATCACCAGCTCCAGGGACATATAAACTCCACTGTCTGCCTTATCATTATGAAGTGATGTCAATCCAGGGATAAGTCCTGGAGACCTACAATATGAATTAACCACTGATGCTTTCCACATGACTTAGTGGAATAGAAGGATTTTTTTATTATTATTATTTTTTTATGGGTGCATTGTAATCACACATCTTTGTTAGGTACAAGCTGGTAGAGGCATACATGCACACATCTCTCATTTAACCCTTCCCCAGTTCCTGCCCCACTCCCTTCCCCTCCCTCCTCATATTTAGTGATTGACTTTGATATGTTTGTGAAAGTACATCATGTGCATTAAGGTGTTTCCCTCCCCCTCCCATCCCCTTCAGTTAAGTCACTTTCTTTGCTCATCTAAGGTTTCTCCTTTTTCATCTAGTGGTCCTCTTATGTCCTACTCTCTCCCTAGCTTCCTCATATTAGGGAGAGCATCCGATTTTTTACTTTTTGTGACTGACTAATCTCACTTAACATAATGTTTTCCAGTTCCATCCATTTCCCTGCAAATGACATGATTTTGTTCTTTATGGCTGAGTAAAATTCCATTGTGTACTTGATTTCTATTTATAACTGGAGTTCTTATATTCTCTTGTTTTATCCTTGTGCCCTTTATTATAAACATTATTATTTATTTTGTCACAAAGGAACTGGAAAAAAAAAACTTAAGTCTTTACAACTTCTGAGTCTGTGACATTTCATTTCACAGAAAGCCTAAAATTTTAGTTTTGATCAAAAAAATTTTTTTATGGTATCGGGGATTGAATCCAGGGGGGTATTCTACCTTCAAGCTGCACCCTCAGCCCTTTCTACTTTTTTTACTTTGCAACAGGGTCTCCGTAAGCTGCTGAGACTTTCTTTCAGTTGCTAAGGCTGGCCTCAAACCTGTAGTCCTCCTGCCTCGGCCTCCCAAGAGTTTTGATCAAATTTTTGATAGTATGTTAGAAAAATTATAATTATATTATAATGCAGGTTAGCATGTATGTGCTGCCAGTGGATTTATACTGGCCTCATGCTTCCTGCCACTTTGAACTTATCTGTTATTTTATTGCTGAATCTCTGGTACCCAGGATTGGACGTTGTAGCTATTGTAAATACTTGAGGATAGAACAAGGAAAGGATTCAGAAATGTGTTTGCTGTCTCGCCAAGCCATGCCCATAAAGAACAATGAAACTTTATAGTATTGAAATAAAATTAGAGCCTTTTTTTTCCTTGCAGATGCTGTTCATGTTAAATTGAATTCTTCCCTATAATTATTTTTAAATTATCCTTTATAATAAATTATTTATGGTGGATTTTGTTTCCTGTTTGGGATGGCGCAAACTATACATTGGTTCTTTGGAAGTTGTGATTCATGAAATCAGACTATCCAAGTCTAACGCAAGTGCCGTTGTTTACCAATCAAGGAAGTGAAACTGTCAGATATCTAAT
Source organism: Graphiurus murinus (assembly GCA_004027655.1). Lineage (NCBI taxonomy): Eukaryota > Metazoa > Chordata > Mammalia > Rodentia > Gliridae > Graphiurus > Graphiurus murinus. Next base: position 78,823 of record PVLC010004217.1, read on the forward strand.
ACATTCCCTTGGGGTTTCAGTACGCATTGAAGAGGTGCTTATATATTTGGGTTTCATGTTTTTTTTGTGGTACTGGGGATTGAACTCAGGGGCATTCTACCTCTGAGCTATACCCCTAACCCTATTTTTTATTCTTTGTTTTGAAACAGGGTCTCACTAAGTTGCAGCATGCCTCACTAGGTAGCTGAGGCTGGCTGGGAACCCAGATCCTCCGGTCTCAGCCTCCCAAATGCTGTGATTACAAGCGTGCGCCACCACACCTGGCCAGGTTTCATGGTTTTACCATATAAACTATGCACACCTAAGAAGCAAAGGGGAGGAATCCATCTATTTTAAAGCATCAGTAGACATTTTAAACTAATTGGCAGGTGAGAGGTAGGTTAAGATGTCGAGTTGCTTTGCTTCTAATAGGAACCTAGCTTTATGACCGCTACCATAATGTCATTGCTTTTCTTCTTGAACAGGTAGCTAAAGGAGCTTTTTGGGGGGCTTATCCAACATTTATAGGCTATCTTCTAGTTGTCTCCTGTGGTCCCAAGCATTGGGACAAAAAGTCCCTGTCTTCAGAGGTCTTTGCCAGCCCGGCATGGTGGCGCTCACCTATAATCCCAGTACTTGGGAGGTTGAGACAGAAGGATCGTAGGCTTGAGGACAGCCTCAGCAAGTAGTGAGAATCTCATCAATCTAGCAAGATCTTGTTTCTAGATAAAAATATAATAGAGCTGGGGGTGTAGCTTATAGGTAGAATGACCCTGGGTTTAGTCTCCAGTACCAAAAAAATTAATTAAATATTTACCAACTGAAATTTAAGTACAGGCAGTAGATTATTCCCCCCCAAGAAAATAAAAAACCCATTCTGTGATTCTATATAGAAAAGATATGAATTAAAACTTCAATGCAGCTGTAGAATGGACATTTGGATATAACACACACACACACACACACACACACACACTTACGAACATAGCCTAATAACGAAAATCTTCAGGATCAATTACAGGTTGGGCATGGTGTTGCATACTTGTGATCCCAGTACTTGGGGAAGCCAAGACAGGAGAATTGCAGGTTCATGGCTAGCCTCAGCTACTCAGTGAGATCCTCTGCAACTTAGTGAGACCCTGTTTCAAAATAAATTAAAAAACAGGATTGGGGGTATACTCAGAGGTAGAATGCCCCTGGATTCAATCCCCAGTACTGCAAAAAAAAAAAAAGAATCAATTACATAAGCGATTACGTTGGTTTTATAAAATTTCCCAAACCTGCTCCCTGGTACTTCAAGGCAAATTATTTTCAAACTGAAATCACACTAGTGAGAGTAAGAGAAACCGAGGGACAAAAGATTTTAAATTTAAGATCTCAACCTCCAAGTGAACAGCAGACTCTCCACTGTATCCAAAGGCTTTCCTAACCTATCAGGAAACATCTGGATGCTGTAGCCTGTCTTGGGAAACTGGCAGGGGCATCCAATGCTGCCCTTTGTGAGGTCTTATATATACTCTGGGCTTTCTGGAAGCTTCGACAGATGATAGAACATCAGCATATATTTTTCTCTATAAGCAAGGCTGTCATCAAATCAGCCACAGTCCATTGAGTGTTCTGATTCTTGGTAACCAGGATTAATCTCTGAGAAATTTCCCCCTGGTTTAAGTAGAAGCTTTTTAATATCCAGAAGAAAGGCTTGACAAGCTTCAAAGTAGGAGTGGAAGTTGATTAAAATACTATGGCTCTATGAAAACTATCGTAAAATCAGAGCCTCTGTTCTGGTTAATGCTTGCCTTTCATTCCTTTTCGCATTTGCATTCTAGTAGATTGTATCACAGAGCAAATGTTTCAAACTCTTGAACACCTGGAAAGTCTATTTTAGACTTGTTCTGGTGTTTAGAAATCCTTAGCCAGACATGGTTGCAAACACAATCCACCGCGTCAGGGTAGGGGAATCTTGCCCGCAGGTCTGCCGTTGGCAAAGCAGTCCATGGTGTCACTGGTTGTGAAAATAGCCTTAGAGACCAGTGTGTCTGCCCTGGTGGATTTGCCCGCCACCCCGAGTCGTGGATTTGGGGGTATTTAAGCCCATCCTTTGTTAATGATTTTTCTCAGAACCTCGCGTGAGAGTTTATAGAAGAGTTCTTTTGATTCACTGTCTCTCTCCTTTCTCACTCGGTTTGATTGAAGCATAAAATCCCAGCAGATTTTGAGGGTGTGGTAAGAACAACATTGCACCCGGTTGTTTTTGTTCTGCACAGAGATATTTGCAAAGATATCACAGTGTAAGTCAGTTTGCCCTTAAACTTATTTTCTCACATATATAATTCCATGTATCAGGAGCAGGAAGAGTGCTTTAAGGCATAGAGTCATGGATTAATTTTTTTTGTTGTTGTTACCTGAAAGTAAGAAGGAAATAGTTGTTTTCTTACAAGTAGTCATTGTTTTAAAATTTGCAAGAATTTTTTTTTTCTTTTGTTGGTGTCAGGTTGGCCTAAATTCATAAAATTTCTCTTAAGGGAAATATACAGTTAGTTACCTTCTTTTTGGAGACTCTGATGGTGGTGACATCTTAAAATTATACATCAGGCTAATAAATATCTTCTCAATGTTCTCCCTATTGCTTAGCATCAAAAAGAAAGTGAAATATGTTTCAGTGCATCCAACCAATGAGCTATATTGTAAACAGAAATCTTGACATGAACCTGTACACGAAAGGAGAATTATCACACAGTTCAGGATGATATAAATTGTGTTACTAGGAAATTGTTCTTCCTGGACTTCCAGATTCAATAAATAGTTGTTGATGAAGATAGCCACAGTAGTGCAAGGGGCCAGATCTGTGACAGTCAGATATGCTGCTCACTAAGGAAGTGTAATCTTAAGACCAGGTGAGTAGATTCAGCCCCTACACTAGACAATATCAAAATCTGCATGGAGGAAGGGTTGCCTCTTGATGCCTTATTTTCTAACTGTTCCTCTTCCTTTCACACACTAGAAGCTCTAGGAGTTCAAAGCTTAATTGACTTGGCTTTCCTGTACCTCCTCTGTTAGGTTTCGTTCTAGCATAGTAGCTGAACCTTCTAGGTAATACCGAAATTTGACATTTTATATTGCAAAACCAGCGCCTTGTCATTTTTGGATAAACGTTGGCCTTTTTTTTTTTTTTAATATAGCTTATCTTGTCTCCCTTTAATTCTCATGTTGGTTTTCCATTTGATATCAGGCAAGAGAAAACTTTAGTTATCATTTATGATCTCTTTATTGAACGTTATCTTAAGAAGCACCGGGGTGTTGCGTGATGTATGAGAGAGATTTCTTTTTAGTTGATTGTCAGACAGTAGTGGGTTTTTGTTTGTTTGTTTTTGTTATTGCCTTCCATTAAAGACATGTGGAATTTAAAGTTTGAAAATGAACCCTCAAATATGGTGACCTTTGACCTCCCCCACCAGTAGCTGAAATGATTTTCCTTTATTTCCTAATAGTGGCTTTGAACCTCCAAGTGGTTTGGGATCCATGACACCCTGTGGTACAGAACCTGACTTGGAACTGGCCTGCCTCACTAGAAATCCCAGCCTCACCTCGAGGGCTGCATGGTCTTGCCAGATTGCTTTCAATTTATCTGTGCCATGAGGATGAGGGAGGAGAGAGAGGGAAGGGGGAGAATATGCATGTAGGGGTGTGTGTGTATATAAAATATATATAACACATATGTATGATATATATGTAACTTAAAACAGTGCAGGTGCACACCTAACATAACTTTTTTAACTTACAAATTCCAAGCTGGGCATGGTGACACATGCCTATAATCCCAGTACTTGGGAGGTTGAGACAGGAGGATCGCAGGTTCCAGGCTAGCCGTAGCAACTTAGCAATGACTCTCAGCAACTTAGATCCTGTTTCAAAAAAAAGAAGGGCTAGGGGAGTCAGTACTTCAGATTTAGATCACCTCTGGAGTCAATCCCCTGTACCAAAAACAGGAGGGAAAAATCCAAATTCCAAACGAATATGTTAGTTTTGATAAATTCTGGGAGTTGGGGAGGGGTGTGTGTGTTTTCCTAACTGCCAGGAAAAATAGGTAAATGACCAAGACCAACAAGCCACAGAACAATAGTGTGTGGTTTTTTTTTTGTTTTGTGTCTTTGCTTGTTTTGTTTTGTTTTTGTTTTTGTTTTCAATGGGGCTTAGCTTCATTCCAGAGTTCATTTTAAATTAAATTTGGTTTTACAATGAGAGCTCAATTTTGCATGTAAGTACCAAACATCTGGTTTACTTTTTGTTTGAAAATGATACGGCTGAAGTTCAGTACAGAAGTATATTGTGTAATTAAGGAAAGACAGTTTGAAATTTTATAAATTAAGTTCTATTTAAATGGAATGTTGGAATTATTCCAGGGAAGAGAACATACTTCCTAGGAGTAGGAGAAACTTACTATATAAATATATATATATATATATAATTACATATTGTATATATATATATATATATATATGAATATAATTTTTTTAATGCTCTAACAGGTCAAATGTAGAACTTTGTATTTGCCTTTTTCAAAAAGCGTGAAAAATGACAATTTTCACAAGTGAAAGTTAAAGTTGACCCAAGGCAGTTTTAGATTGTTGAGCCTTCAAATTTTATTCATGGGATGTTTTTAGAGACATTCTGTGGCTTGTTCACTCCAGTTAATTCTGGGCAGTCCTTCTGCATTACTATCAGATGGACATTCTGATACTTCCAAACTTCCTCTTGCGCAAAATACAGCTTAGGCAGCCTGGGAAGAAAATGAGATTTCTGATGGGTCCTTTGAAACTGTAGATTATATTTTTAAAACATTGGAAGGAATAATAAATCAAGCAGGACCAATATACCTCTCTTATACATATACTACCATGAGCATTAGTTAATAAACCAACAATTTAAAATGCCATAAATTACTGACTGGTTATGATAGCCTTGAGATATATCAAGTTGTATAGTTTTGGGTAGGGAGACCTAAATGAAGACAGTAGGTAGTTTACCAGAGACTACCAGCCCTCGTGTGTCTTCCAGGTAGGGAGTCCCTAACTAGCCCTGAGCCTTGGGATTCAGCTTTACTAATGCCAGAGAGACCCTCCACGCTGAAATTCAATGATTCTATAATTGTGTGCAACTTATTTAGAAATATTTTGATAAAAGCTTAAGAAAACCAAAAGTAGGATGTGAAGACATTAGAATTTTTATGATATCCTTTTTTTCCCCCACCTGCCCCCCAATGTCTTAAAAAAAAAAAAGAACTGTTGAATGACAGAAGTTTCTTTCTTCTCTTGGCAGTTACAATCTAGTTCCCTATCAAATTGAGGATCAGCCAGAAGTATGATAGATTTGGACTGTTTTTCCCTGTGTCTTATCACTTTGATGCCACATTACTAATTTACTTGACAGTTCAAACTCGAAGCATCAAAGCAACAAGGATTCTGCTGGTGCTTCTGGGTGCCCACACGATGGATCCATGCTCTTCTTTCCCTTTGGAGTCCTCTTGCTATCGCCCCCTTGGTTTAAGTGAGATGTTTAATGCCCACGGCTGAAAATTAAAGACAAGATTGCTGAAAATCATTAATCAGAACGCAGATCATAGCTCAACATTTATTGAGCATCTCCATATGCCAGAGTGCTGGAAATTTTGCATAAGGCAACCAGATACTGTATTCTGAATTCTCCACAGTCATTTTTTTTATTTTTTAAAGACATGCTGCTCATTCCTATGTATTACACTATTTTACACTGCAGTGATTACGAAGATACTTCACCTTGTCAGGTACAGGCTAAATTATGTCTAGGATAGTATTTTTTTAATGATGGTGGACCAAATATTAATCAGAGATATTTTCAAAAATTGTGGAAGTTGGCATCCCCTGGACAATTCATCATGTATAACAGGTGTCCCACTGGATTGCATGGTTCTGTATCTCAGTGCATAGGTGTGATTGTTGAAATACAAATTCTAACTTGAATTACAACTGTGAAAATGGTAAGGCATGGTGGCACATGCTTGTAATCTAAGTTCTTGGAGGCTGAAGCAGGAGAATTGCGGGTTCAAAGCCAGCCCCGGCAACTTTAGTGAGGCTCTCAGCAACCTGGTGATACCCTGTCTCCAAATAAAAAATAAAATTGGGCTGGGGGGTATAGGTTGGAGGTAGAATGCCTCTGGCTAGGTTCAATCTCCAGTACCAAAAACAAATACGAACGCAAGTCAAAAATGTTCCAATTTCTCTGAGTTTCACTTTCCTTATTCCCTTTATTCAGATTTTACATGCACTTTCTTGCTTCTTTCAATTTTTAAAAGGGTTTAGCATTTGAAAATGAGTTAGTCTCAGAATGGAAGACATATATATATATATATATATATATATATATATATATATATATATATGTATGTATGTATATGCATGTGTGTGTATATATATATATATGTATATGTATGTATGTATGTATCTCTGTAGGAAAAGCTACTGTTTCTAAGATCTGAATGACAACTTGAGCCTCTTCTCAGGGCTCTGTTTTCTAGAGACTTTCATTCATGTTGTCACAACTAACGGAAGTTTTTGTAATTTTCGGACTGACCACATGTTAGGAAAGCGTTGGCTCTGGAATTTCCAGTATTTGGTACTGCTGGAGATAATGTGGAGCAGTTGGCATCAGAGTTAGCTCTTCTTTGGCGTCCACAGCATTCCTGGGAGTGAAAACAACGTGACACTTAGAACGAATTATATACACACGGAAGGGGACCCAGAGTTGTCAATTTTTATCAAATTAGAAGTGCTGTTATGTTAACTCTTTCTTATGTCTTTGTTCATTCTCATAAAGATGAATTTTAAGTTTAACTATAAGTACATCTAGAACTCTTAAGGTTTTGGAAACGCAGTTCGATGTTTACTAGGACTTGTGGTCATTAGACTTTGAGAGAATAACATGGCCAGAGACCTTTGTAATTAATTGAAGTGGTGTCAGGATAGGGGTCTCAGAAGGCTTCTTTTGGAAGAACCACAGCCTGATGGCTTCCATCATTGGAGGAACCCCATCCAACTGTTTTTCTAGGTCTAACAAAATGTGATGGCTACAGAAGACTGGGTGAATTCTCCTGACAAGATAAACCTGGTTGCTAGTGTTGGCAGTTTAGTATGAGCCTGGACCTAGAGCTTGTGCAATGGCAGCCTCGAGTCATAGGTATATTGATCCAGATGAACTCCCACTTTAAAACTCTTTTTCCCGCTGGTTGTGGTGGTGCACGCTTGTAACCCCAGTACTTGGGAGGCTGAGACAGGAGGATCGCAGATTTGAGGACAGCCTCAGCAAATAGCGAGACTCTCATCAACCTAGCGAGACTCTGTTTCAAAATAAAAATAAAATAGGGCTGGGAGCATAGCTCAGAGGTGGAATCCCTTTGGGTTCAAGTTACACACACACACACACACACACACACACACACACACCACCTCATTTTCTAGCTGGGCATTGTGGAACACACTTATAATCCCAGTACTTGGGAGCCTGAGACAGGAGGATCACAGGTTCATAGCCAACCTCAGCAACTTAGTGAGGTTGTCCACAACTTAATAAGATTCTATTTAAAAAAAAAAAAAAAGGGGGGGGGGTGTAGCTCAGAGGTAGTAGAACACCGCTGGGTCCCATCCCTGGCACCAAAAATAAGTAAAATAAAAATAGAATTCCTTTCCTGCTGGGTGCAGTAGCGCACACCTGTAATTTTAGTAGTTGGGAGACTGAAACAGGAGGATCTCAGGTTTGAGGCTGGTTTTAACAACTTAGCAAGACCCTGTTTCAAAATAAAATGTAAAAAGAAGGGCTGGGGGTGTAGCTTGGAGATAGAATGCCCCTGGATTCCATCCCCAGTAGCCAAATAAACAACAACAAAATAGCCCCCTTTCACTGTCTTACTAATGTGTTTAGGTTTTGGTACTTGGTTCAGTTTTTGCTGCTTGCCCTTCTCCACTCACAAACTGTGGTGATCGCCAAGTGCTGTGTGCATGCCTGTCCCTGTCACTGTGAACTGCATTATGACATGAGACCGTAATGCACCAATAAAAATATAAAAAAATTAAAACACACACACACACAAAATTACAGTGATGGGAAAGACAAAGATTCTTTGATTATCCGTTTTACCACCTATATCTGAATTGTCTTGCAGTATAGTCGTTCCGTTTTATCCATGGGGTATACATTCCAAGACCCCCAATGGCTACCTGAAAATATATTTGCTGTTTTTTTTTCATATACACATATACCAATGATAAAATTTAATTGTGTATTAGCCACAGTAAGGGATGAACAACAATAACTAATAATAGATTAATGACAATAGCCTGTAATAAGAGTGGGAGAAAATTTTTGCCAGTTACACTTCAGATAGAGGTTTAATATCTAGGATATACAAAGAACTCAAGAAAATGGCAACTAAGAAAGCAAATAACCCAATCAAAAAATGGGCAAAGGATCTAAATAGACACTTCACAAAAGAAGAAATACAAATGGCCAATAAATGTATGAGGAAATGTTCCACATCATTGGCAATCAGGGAGATGCAAATCAAAACAACAACACCTGCTGGCGAGGGTGTGGAGAAGTGGGAACCCTAATACATTGTTGGTGGGATTGCAAACTTGTGCAACCACTGTGGAAAACAGTATGGAGGATCCTCAGACGAATGGGAGTGAACCTACCATATGACCCAGCAATACCACTACTGGGTATATACCCACCAGAATGGAAACCAAATTATCAGAACGAT